>PVKV010005141.1:0-119075 GCA_004027835.1 Alouatta palliata
AAAAAAAAAAAAAGAAATATTCCTAACAACGGATGTGAGGCCTGATGGGATGTGATTGGAACATGGGGGCAGAATTTCTCCTGAGTGGTTTAGCACCATCCCAGTGGTCCCATCCTCATGACAGGGAGTGAGTTCTTAGGAGATCTGGTTGTTTAAAAGTGAGTGGTGTCTTCCCACTCTTCTCTCTTCCTCCTGCTTTCACCATGTGACCTGCCTGCTCCTGCTTCTCCTCCCATGAGTAGAAGCTTCCTGAGGCCTCCCCAGAAGCCAAGCAGATGCTGGCACCATGTTTGTACAGCCTACAGAAACATAAGCCAATTAAACCTCTTTTTTTTTTTTGGTCTCAAGTATTCCTTTGTAACAGTGCAAGAGTGGGCTAACACACAGGGTGAAAATATATATTTGGTAGCATGTAATATTTGCCCATGGCAAACAGATTTATTGGAGGTAAGCAAAAGTAATAAACACTTGGCTTCACTTGGAAAGTCCCCTGTAATCTGCCAGGTAAGGTGGGTGATGCCTGGTATAGGAGACCAGGTGGCCATAGTGAAATAGGTAGAGCTGTCTCAAGGCTGCATTCACAAATTAAATGTATCCCACCACACATGTGCTGATGTCTCAGCAAAATTCAGCAAATGTAGTCACCTGAAGAGTGTTCTCCATTACTCCTGAGAGTTTCCTAACAGTAACAGTAACTCCTAAAGGCTAAGAAGAGCAAATGGAGAACCTGCTTGAGGAAAAATGAGGCTGGACAAAAGAAAAGTAGCCTTTGAAACTTGGCAACATATTACAGTAATAATTCATTCAAGCTGACAAATTCTGTCAACTTCAACTGGCTTTCTTTCATAGGAGAGTGATTGCTCTAGAAGATAAGGGACAAAGTATAAAAAGTAATATGATTCCACCTTATTGAGGCTAAAGGTTTTATTGCACGGAATGTTTATCTGAACATTGCAGAAATGTGATTTAGCTCGAAGAACTCTTTGGTTAAAGCAGAAGTGAGTGACAGGAAAACAAAATACAAAAGACTTTTCTAAATAATTTAAGTAATAAGGAAATAACTAAATTTAGTATGTACGTTTGTTGGTGGCATTGTGAGAGAGTATATATGATGTTCATTAAATATAAGAAGACTACAAGATGTTAACTAATTTAATGAAATAGAGTTATAAACATAATGAAGATGCAAACATAGGAGAATCTATTTGAGGAAAAAATAAGTGGAGCAAATATAAGATCAGTAAAACTAGCTTTCCAGAAGTGGGGCAGAAAATGATCAAATAGCAAATATAGATAAATGAGATAAGAAAAAGTATTAATCACAGCCTAAAAAATGTAGAAACTCTTCATTCTCAGCATGGATTAAACAACTCCCTCTCCTACCAGCAAGCCTTCTAAAATAATATATCAGAAAGGACTGTAATTAGAAAAAAAAGAAACCCAAAAGAAGACATTTTGCAAGAGTGGAGCGTATTCATTTTACTAGGTATTTCAATTTAGCTTGGGAATTTACTGCAAGTGTGAAAAACTTGAAAGGGCTCCCCCACAAGTACAAATAAATGGAAAATGGGTCAATAGGGAAAGGGGATTTTACTTGGAACAAAATATAAAATAAAATAGAACTAAATTGGTGGAACTAAATGAATACATAAAGTAATACAGCACTGACATTTTTAGCAACTCTTCTTGGTCTCTTAAAGACACCAATGGGATTTGCAAAGTAGAACAAATGGCTGGGGGATTGTGTGAGATGGACGGTTTTCTAACGGCCAGAAGGAAATCTAGGGTCTCCAGCATGAAGCATATCCCAGCTTGGTGTTCTTGGGTATTTTTCAAAATATGTGGCTACTCCAGGACAGATAATGAAGGTATTCCACGTTTCTTGGAGACTCAACGGGAAAGCCAGTGATCCAGATTCTTTTCTACATCCTTCTGAAGACACACAGTCTCCCTCTTCTCTACTTTTCTTGGCTTGCCTCTGATTTATCTGTTTCCTTCTCTCCCACTTCTTGTAAGCTTCCCCAGTTTCCTTTTTTCATAGCCTATGTGGATGGTTCCTCTCTGGCCCTGCTTTCTGCATCCTTACATTTTGGGTGTAGGGCTCTGCACTCTGTGAATACCTTCTATGTCTCCTGATTAAATTTCTGAAGGTACAGAATCCCCTTAGTTTTTGGTTTAAATCAGTAGTTGTCAGAGTTGGAAGATGAAGTTGGATGGCAGAACTGTCTTTTACAGGTACTGCAGTCAGCAAACTGTGGTTAAAAGGCAAAGGAACAATCTAGAAATCCAAAAAAATGAACAATGCTGTAGTGGATGCTCATTTTTATTAAAAACAGCTCAGGCCCAGCACGGTGGCTGCCCGTAATCCCAGCACTTTAGGAGGCTGAAGCTAGGCAGTTGCTTGAACTCAAGAGTTTGAGACCATGCTGGACAACAGGGCCAAACCCTGTCCCTACAAAAATGCAAAAATTTGTGGCATTTGTGGGTATGGTGGCATGTGTTTGTAGTCCCAGCTACTTGGAGGGCTGAGGTGGGATCACTTGAACCTGGGAGGATGAACCTGCAGTGAGTCACGTTTGTGCTACTGCACTCCAGCTTGAATGACAGGTGAGACCCTGTCTCAAACAAAATGAAACAGAACAAAACAAACAATAAACAAACAAAAAACAACAACAAAAACAGCTCAGGAGTTCAAGACCATCCTTGGGTAATATAGTGAGATCCTATCTCCCTAAAAATCGAAAAATGAACTCGGTGGGGTGGTGCTTCCTTGTAGATTTAGCTAGACTGAGGTGGGAGAGTTGCTTTAACTCATCCAGGAGATGAAGAGTGCAGTGAGCTGAGATGGTGCCACTGCACTCCAGCCTGGGCAACAGAGTGAGACCCTGTCTCAAAAATCAAACAAGCAATCCAACAAACACCCTGATACTGAACTCAGATAATTTATAGATATTGAATTGAACTTGGGAATAAAGTGGTGGACAAGGAAGATATTCTCTGTGCAATGAAACTGAGTCATTCAGAGATTTTTACAGGGGAAGACTTACTCTATAGGGTTATGGCTGACCTTCTAGAAGAGTCCTTGAGAAATTGTGAAAGACTAAGAATGTTGTGAATAATTTTATTATAATATGTCAATTACAGAACACATATCATTGGCTTCTTTTCTCTTAATATATTCACTTTAATAGATTGTGCTCTGCATGCTTGAAAGAGAAGTGTTTGTTTCCCCTGGAGATTTAAATAGAATGTTAAGCCAAGAGGAGTGTGATAAGATTCTTGGAAGATAACAGGGGCATTTTAACTGCAGCTATCATTGATTTAAAAGTTACATATCCAGAAAAATTGTAAGAAGTTGTAACTGAAACTTTTGGACACTGAATTTATCAAACTGTATTGTATCAAATTGTGGACACTCAAGCCAAAATTTGGCTCATTAGATACATGAGTTTGTGAAAGCAGTCTTTTCATTTATAGAAACCTAATTGCAATAACAATAATAACATGGTAATAATAATGGCAATGAAAATACATGACATTTATTGGCTCTTGGTATATACCAAAGACTCTCGTGGATGCCTGACATGAATCAGTTATTTTAATTTTCACAGCAGCTCTTATTTATGTGTATTATGATCATTTCAAAATTTGCAATTAAAGGACTGAAGAAGAGAGATTAAGTAAACTGCCAAGCCTCATACAACTATTCCATGGTGGGGCTAGAGTTTCAGCCCAGCAGTGTGATTACAGATCCATCAGGATCTTTTAGTTTTACATAAAAACACATAATCGTACATTATCAAGTAACTTTCAACACAGTGCCACAAGTAATACTTTGCATTTCCAATTATTGATCATCTTGGTAATAACCCATGGAATGCAATAGTCACTAAGAGTAAGGTGTAGCATTTTCCACTAACACTGCAATGAAGACAGTACTTTCTGTGGACATAATTTACTCCATATTCTTCATAAGATGTGTCTTTAAAATTGTCTATAAGCATTTTAAATTTGTGCTGTGTTTTGTAGCATTGTTTTATCTGCAAATATATTATATAAATGGCTTACCTGAGAGTACAGACTTGATATTTAATTATGACAGCAAATAAAATATTGTAAAATTTGATTATATTTGAGTTTCAGAATACCCTTTTGTACACTTTTTTTTTTTTTTTTTGCCAAAATGAGCCTGTTGGACATTGTGCCTTTAAAACTTTCATGATTTGATAAATGCAATACTCATTAGTCAGAATTTCTTTTTAGAAAATCTACCTGTCTTTTCCAATACGCTCTTGCTATAAAATCCGTATTATTTGAAATCAAATCTTCTCTAATTCAGATATAAAATTAATCACTTAGTTGCTCAGCTCTCAAGATAAATTGAGAATGAAAACTACAGAAGGAATTAGATTAGTAATGATTATTTTTATAGAGATGAAAAAAAAAGAGGCCAAGATTGAGGGTGAGGAGCAGAGATGAAAACAATATTGTACATATTTTTTACAGAAGAATGTATTCATGTATTACATGTTCATTCAAAGCTAATTCAAAAAACACACAATATATTCCTTTCATTCAGAAGGTCAGGACTGGAAGAGAGATTTTTTTGTTCTTAAAAAAAATAGTACAGTAAAAAAGTAGTCAATTTCAGGTCCCTTAATTTGAATATGTAGTCTATATCTAATAAAGAGATAACTTAGTGATGTGTGATTTGTTTTTTAGATTGGCTAGATCTTTAGAAATTGTTATTTTATCCTTCACCTGTGTGATTTTATCTATCAACTTAGGCATGTGACTTAGGTTCTCCAGTAAGAAGATAAGTTGGATTTGGAGTGATGACAGGAGGGAGCCATGCTTGGGAGAACTGCTCTTCTGACAAGTGGAATGGCACACCAGCTCCTTTGTTGAGAATGACAGAGGGGGAGGTTCTTGTGGTTGAGGCTGAACCCGACAGGCCTCCGACCTCGGAGGCAGGGGAGGGTTCAGCAGCGTGGCTCCCTTGGAGCGGTTGTGCGTTGTCGCCACTACAAAGCACGTGCACCTGGATCACTGGCGCTATGAGCCGAGTGACGCTACTTAGTAAATTTCTCTTCTGTATCAACTCAAGAGAGTAGATTTTGTCTTTTACAACTAAGAATCCTGAATGATACAGTAGCCATTTTTTTTTTCTAGTTTATCCACCTACATCATACTCTTCTCATTGGAGGAAGCTATTGTGGTTCTTTGTCCCCATAGCATCCTTTCTGTAGAAGTGTATATTGAATATTAACTGAGATGGCATAGCCTAAATAGAATATGTGTAAAACAAATTTTCACTTTCGTAAAAAGCAAGCATAATTCAGGTTTTATAGGTGAGATTTGGGAGTTATGCAGGTTTTATAGGTGAGATTTGGGAATGTTTTAGTTTCTCTATTGGTCATGTAGTTTTTCTTGATCGTCTTTGGGCAAAAAGCAAAGGCTAGACATTTGCAAATTATTTTCAAAATGAGAATGAAGAAAGAAAAAATTGAGAACAAGTGTCCCTAAATTCATAAACGCTTTTACTTTATAAATAAAAAAATTAAGACCAAAGTGAACAATGTTTGTTACATTGTTAAGGACTGTCAGAGATAAATCTCAAAACTTTTAGAACTTCTATTCCATCCTCTTTCCATTTCACCATGTTTTGCCCTTCATGAAAATACCCATCGTCTTCTCTGCGTTACTATTGCTGTGTCCTTTAAGGGCAAATTTGGGAAAGTTCTGCTTCCGGCTTTCCATACTTTCTCTTACTGCCTCTATCACAGCTCCTGAAATCCAGCCTTGTGAATTAGTTCATTTCCATTTGTCTTTCCAAGTTCCACCATCAGGAGAAAGATAACCACAATAATTAGCCAAATATAGTTGTAAAATTTTTTAAGGTAGGTCCACCTATGATGTTGATTAATTTTAACATCTGTCATAATTTATTCTCCTTCAGTCTGGTCGTTACCACTCACAGTCTTTCTCTTGAGTGAGAGGTCTCTTATTCTGCTCTTTGTTAGCCTTTGGCCCAACCTCTCCTACTTACTGAGGAAACAGGACTTTTCTGCTTGATTTTCTAGTTCTGTGTCCATTTGAAAGCAGAAGGTGCTTTCTGAATTGGCTTACTCCTTCAAAAATTATTCACTGACAGTGCAGAAGAGCCTGACAGTGTTCTAGACTCTAAAGATACATCCCATAAACGAAGTGAACAAATTTCTGTCATTGAGAAGTTCATATTCTACTAGGGAAGACAAACAATATACCTACTAAATAAGTCCATTAATATGATGAGTCAGGAGATTAGTGCCAGGGAAATACTGAGCAAGGGTAGGTGGCTGGGGTAGAGACAATAATGTCCATTAGAATCAGAGAACCATCACTGGGAAACTGACATTTGACCAAAGATCTGAAGAACAGCGAAGATGGAGAGGATGTATTGAAGATTTTCAGAGAGAGAGAGAGAGGGGAGGTTGCAAAATTGTTGTCTGGCTGAATGGGAGTAAAGTGAATTGGGAAGTGTATTAAGAAATGTAATAGGATTCCTACTTAGGGCCTGCTTAAAACTTGTGGGTATTAATTTAAAACAAGACAAATCAGAATACTTGTGTTGTGTGCGTGTGTTTGTGTGTGTTCATCCACATTCAGTTACATAGGTGCAGACTTGCGTGGAGAAGGCACGCAAGGAAGAAAAGAAGGAAGTTGGATTTAAAAAGAATTCCGGGTGTAAAGAAATAAGAGTGGGTCAAAATATTGAGAACATGATTCTAATGATTAACCAGGAAATTTATATTGGATGTAGAGGGAAGCAAGGCATATTATGGAGACGAGGACAGTTAGAAGGTGGGAGAAACAAGTTATTGTATGTCCTGGTAGAATCAAAAGTTGAAATTTTGTCAGTAATTTTGACAGCCACATTGACATTTATTAAACAGTTAACATATTCTTGACATGGTGCCCAGTGTTCTAGATGGACTCTCTGTTAAGCTTCCCGATAGCCACATGAGGTAGGTACAGTATTATAACCAACCTTATTTTGCAGAGGAGTTTGAAAGTAAAGTTAAATTGAGGGTAATAATAATAATGCTGATCCTATATACTTCAATGGATCAACTAGATTGAGATAAAGGGTTTTTTTACACCTTTGAAACCTGTAAACTGCCATACAAATATAACTACTATTCAATTCAATGGATAGGGGACTTGTACTTGTACAGCATGTAATCTAATTAAATGACTAAAGACAGCCACAGTGACAAGACTCCAGTATCTTCAAACAGAAAGCTAAAAATATCCTGCGGGTTCAGGCATATGTTTTTATTTCTATGTTCAGTAATTTGACCTTTATATACATAAAAGGAAGTACAATATGAGAATCTAAGGAAAATTAATCTATTAAGATAGGGTGTTTTAATTTCTAGTGGCTTACTATTTTTTCTTTACAAGATAATAGACTTCCATTTCTTATTTCTTGAACTTCAAGACACAAACCAGCTCTTAACTAAAATTTTACTATATTTGTGTTCAAATTCAGAAATAAGCATGGTCCCTGTCTGTAAAATTGTCAAATAGTGGGATGTGTATTTAATAGTGGGTACAGAAAGCCTAATACAATTATCAAAGGCCTATATGAATCAAGTAGTGTTTCTAGATAAGACTCTGAAAGGAGGAAATTAAAGCTCAGCAAATGGACTCATAAAATTAAATTGTAAGCTGATGAAGAGCTACCTGCACCTAGGATATTCTTTCTATCATTTGTAATCTCTCTGTTCAACTTAAGAAAAATGACTCAGCACCCCATGTGCAATGCATCTTGCTGAGAAGAAGCCATTGCCAGAGGATAAATAATTTAAGTGTTCCCTCTGGGATTCAAAGCCCCTGGGCCCCAGATATCCCAGTTGTCACTGCAGTGAATATAATAACCAGAGCTGTACTTCTTTGGTAATTATTTTCTTCCATCCTCTCTCCTTTGAGTTAGAGGACATTGTATAGTCGCTAGTTTGGGTAACTTCTCTAAATTACTCATGTAATTGGTGGCTTTAAAAAGGCGTTTAGAAAATAACTGGATATGGCAGCCAAACTACCTTCTATCCATGAGTATTTAAAAGATGACAGTGGGGAAGAAAGAAGAGTTTTATGCGCTGATCATGTGTGCCACATTAAATCAGGGCAAAATAGCAGAAAGCATCATCTGAGGTATCTAATTCATTCCCACAGTAACGAAGGGCCATCAGCTATACTTTAAATCTCAGTGCTTCTTCCAATAGAGGCTGCCACTTTTAATTGATGTAAGCGATGGAGGCTTCCTGAACTCTGCTGGAAGTTAGTTCTGGGATAAAATACTTCATAGTTTTTCTCACAACCTCATTTCATCCCAAATGTGCTTAGAAAAGACAGAAACTTTATCTTTACAGCTTTCTTTCTTTCCCTTCCTTAATATATCTCTCCAGAATCTCTATGCAAATCCACAGAAGATTTGACTTTAAGCTATTTATGGTATTCTCTTTGTGAAGAGAAACAATGCATTGGTATATGAAGTATGACTATCTCTGAAAACTGTATACCGTGTAAGCCATGGCATTCTTAGAAATACCTTGGCTTTATTCTATCCTCTTTTCATTTCTCTGCACCCAAATTGCTTTGTCTTGCTTCCAAACTTCACCAAACAAAAAAACAGGGACCTCAGTGAAAAAATGGGTTGATGAGATGAACAGGCAATTTTCAGAAAATGAATCTTAAAAATTCACTAGTAATCAAAGAAATACAGATTAAAATGACTGTGAGATACCAAGTGACTTCTTTTTAGACAGGTTGGATGATGTCCAGTGTTAGAAGGGATGTGCTGATACAGGGTTTTTATCCTCTACTGGTGGAAATGGAGAAATGATATGGATTTGTGTCCCCACCCAATTCTCATGTCGAATTGGAGGAGTGGCCTGGTGGGAGGTAACTGAATCATGTGGGTAGATTTCCACCTTGCTGTTCATGGGATAGTGAGTTCTCATGAGATCTGCTGAAGTCTCCATTCATTCTAGAGATCAATCTGTCCCAACTTAATTAATTATATGAGCTCTGTAAGATTCAAGAAGTCTTCTCCTGGACATATATCCCAGATACATTATTTTACAGGTTCATAAAGAAATGTACAAGAGGATACTCATCATAGAGGATTTGTGATGGCAGTACTAAAGGCAGGCAGGGCATCCATCAGGGCATCCTGGTTAGAGTAAATGTGGTGGGCTCCCACCACAGACTATTCTGCAGAAGATAGAAGGAACCAACTAGATAAGCCCATGGCAACATGAAAGGATTCTAAAAAAAGTTTTTGAATGAAAAAAGTAAAAGTAAAGTAGATAACACTATTTGAATAAATTGAATCTACTCTCTATACTCATATAAAACAAAATTATACATTTTACAAGAACACATAAAAAGAACAACATAGACATTAAGCACTTCAGCATGGTAGCCTCTGTCAATGGAAGGAAATGTGTATGGAGAAAGGGGATAACAGGGAAAATAATGTCTGGATAAACAAATAAATGAAACAATAAGATTGTTTTGTGTGGAGTTTTTCCTACTCTAGTTTAGACCTCCCACCAAAATAAAATAAACTTTCCTTGCCAACCTACCCAGCTCTTCTCCGCCATTTCTCTTTGTATATACACTGAATTTTCTTTCTTGCTATATCGGCTAAAATATCATTCATTCGTTTTTTAACATTTTTATTTTAGACCCCGATATCTAGGCATTCTTTAGGTTTAAAACATCTTCCCATGTTAGTGCTATAATTAGGTCTCGGATTTCACCTGAGATATTCCCTTTTGGATTGAGGAAATGAATCATTTGATTTTCCTGTCCAAAAGCTTTACCCTTTATTTTCAAGATCAAAAAATAAATAAATAGAAAGAGAAAGAAAGAAAGAAAGAAAGAAGAGAAAGAAAGAAAGAAAGAAAGAAAGAAAGAAAGAAAGAAAGAAAGAAAAGAAAGAAAGAAAGAAAGAGAAAGAAAAAAAGAAAGAAAAAGAAGGAAGAAAAGAAAGAGGTGTCCTTGAGGTTGGGCTAGAACGTGCAGGTACCTTTGCAGAGGCATTTTGATACCATGGAATGGATTGCCTTGGGAGGGCCTCTGTACAGTCTGATGCTTCATTCGTCTGAGATAGTGGTGCTCCAAAGTCACACCTTGGGAATGAAGGACCTGACTCTAAGCCCAGAGGCTGCACTTCCATCCCTATCTTTGTCCAAATGTATTCACATCACATTTTTCCTTCTCAACCCTTTGCTTCCTTAGTCCTGTCTCTGTTTTTAGTCCAACCTCTTATTGCCTGGCCTTATTTCTCATTCCTCTCAGCGTTTCTCTCAATCGGCACCTCAGAATCATGATTCAGCTCTTTCGAGAGTCTTCTTCAAAGTCTTCCCTACAACGTGGGCTGGATTCTACCAGTGCTTCCTGACTTGGAGTTTCTTAGTAATAAAGGTCAATACATCCTTAGCTGAATTTCAGTAAGAATTTACAGGGCATCTGAACTATTCACATACTTTCAAGGTGTGTATTGCATTTGTTTAACTCACAGTAGTTGGTTGGATAGTGTCCCCCAAAATTCATCGCTACCTAGAACCTCAGAATGTGATCTTATTTGGAAATAGATGTAATTATGATTAAAATGAGATTAAACTGGATTAAGGCGGGCCCCAAATTCAAGGAAAGTATCCTCATATATGTAATATACTTATATAGGTAATAAACTCGTAGCTTTGTTTGTTTTTTGTTTGTGATATTAATGCCTAACATTCAATCTCACTTCAGTCTAGTTCACTTTTGAGTGTTCTAAATATATTTTTCCTTTCTTTCTATTTAGTTCTGATTAATTTTGCTCACATAGCTAAGCTTCTGTGAGATCTTTACTACACAGAAACCCATTACATAGTAATATTAGTGAGCCTCTACTTCAAGTATTTCGGTGCTTAGAAGCCACACATAATATTTGATAATCTGATGAATGCTTGCCATATTTAACCCATTTATGCCAAAGATTGCAAATTTTTTTTTGAAAAATCAGACTTTGGTGATGACCTTGAGCAGTAGGAAATAAACAACTCCCATAAGCTTAGCGTTCCAGTAATGGAACACTAGGCGTAAATGGTTTCAAGCACATTACCAGTTTCTTTATACAGTTGATCTCTGAACAACAGGGATTTGTACTGCTTGGGTCCAAATATATGCAGATTTATTTCAGCCAAACTTTGAAAACAGTGTTCACAGGATGTGAAAATGTGGCTTTTTACATAGGTAGACTCCACAGGACCAACTGGAGGATTTGAATATATACAATTTGGACATATGCAGAGGATCTTGGAACCAATTTCCCACATATACTGATTGGTGACTGCGTGTGGGGTTTTTTTTTTTTTTGTATTTGTGATGGTTAATTTTATATGTTAACCTGAGTGGGCTGTGGGTGCCCAGATATTTGTTAAACCATTTTTCTGAGTGTTTCTGTGAAAGTATTTCTGGATGAGATTAATGATTGAATCAGTAGACTTAGCAAAGCAGATTGACCTACAGATGTGGGTGGGCCTTATCCAGTCATTTGAAGACCTCAGCAGAACCAAAAGGTTAAGTGAACTTGGCCTGACTGACTGTTGAGCTAGGACATCAGTCTTCTCCTCCCTCAGATTTGAACTGGAACAATATCATTGACTCTTCCGGGTCTTTAGCTGGCCTGCTGTGGATGTTGGGACTTCTCAGCCTCTACAATTGCATGAGCCAACAGAGATAGCATCTCTGTATCTATATAGTATATATATATCTAATCTGCGTATGTGTGTGTTCTGTTTCTGTAGAGAACTCTGATTAATACAGTAATGCAATGCTTTTGCATGTTTGGCATGTGTATTAGCCCATTGTCATACTGCTATAAAGAACTACAGAAGACTGGGTAATTTATATGGAAAATATATTTAATCCACTTAGTTCTGCATGGCTGCAAGGACTCAGGAAACTTACAATCATGTCAGAAGGCATGTTTTACATGGTGGCAGGAGTAGAGAGAGTGAGGGGGGACTGCCAAACAATTTTAAACCATCAGATCTCATGAGAACTCACTCACTATCATGAGAACTGCATGGAGGAGACCCCAATCACCTCCTACCAGGTCTCTCCCTCAATATATCCACAACTGTAATCAGGAAATACAATTCAAGATGAGATTTCAGTGGGGACACAGAGCCAAACCTTATGAGCATGGTAATCATTATTTTGCAGGTTAGAAAATGGAAGCTTCTTCAGAAAAGTTATAATACAAAATTCACATAACAGGAAGTGGGTCTGGAGTTTCAACCTTGGTCTGTACGATTTCAAAATCCCTACAGTGTCCACCTCAGCACAGTTGACTTCATGATACCTGCTCAAATGATCGAGAACTTGGAGCTAGTCCTGAATTTACTCTAAGACATATTAGCTTGTAAAATATTTCCCCACAGAAGATTAATTGTCTTTGAGAAGTCACATATCTTCATACACTCATATCACAAAGCCCCTTACTTCCATTTTTAGTTCATGTGGCCTACATTCTCTGGACGTGTACTCCAGTTCAAACATGAAGGGAAAAACTCAATTTATCATTTACTGTGTTTTATTCATGTAGTTTACTTTTACCCCCAGAAGTAGAAAAGAATTGTTACTATTTATTATTCTTAAAAAATTCCATATGATTCTTATTGAATCTACAATATTCAAATTCATGAATAATTCCACTGCTTGATCTGAACAATTGTCAGGGAGATTTTTAATGAAAAATTGTTATGAAAAACAGTTAATCAAGATCACCACACATAAACCGAACTAAAGACAAAAAAAAAAAAAAAAAAAAACCACATGATTATCTCAATAGACACGGAAAAGACCTTTGATAAATTTAACATCCATTTATGTTAAAAGCTCTCAATAAACTAGGTGATGATGGAATATACCTCAAAATAATAAGAGCAATTTATGACAAACCCACAGCCAATTTCATACCGAATGGGCAGAAGCTAGAAGCATTCCCTTTGAAAACCAGCACAAGACATTATGCCCTCTGTAACCACTCCTATTCAATATAGTATTGGAAGTTCTGGCCAGGGCTATCAGGCAAGAAAAAATGATAAAAGATATTAAAATAGAAAGAGAGGAAGTCAAACTGTCCCTGTTTGCAGATGACTTGATCCTATATCTAGAAAACTCCATCATTTCAGCCCAAAGGCTTCTCAAGCTAATAAGCAACTTCAGCAAAGTCTCAGGATACAAAATCAGCGTGCAAAAATCACAAACATTCCTATATACCAACAATAGACAAGCAGAGAACCGAATCAAGAATGAACTCCCATTCACAGTTGCTACAAAGAAAATGAAATACCTAGGAATACAGCTAACAAGGGAAGTAAAGGACCTCTTCAAGGAGAACTACAAACCACTGCTTAAGAAAATCAGAGAGAACACAAACAAATGGAAAAACATTCCATGCTCATGTATAGAAAGAATCAATATCATGAAAATAACCACACTGCCTAATGTAATTGATAGATTCAATGCTATCCCATCAAACTACCATTGGGTTTCTTCATAGAATTAGAAAAAAAAATTACTTTAAAATTCATATGTAACCAAAAAAGAGCCTTTATACTCAAGACAATCTTAAACAAAAAGAAGAAAGCTAGAAACATCACCCTACCTGATTCAAACTATACTACAAGGCTACATTAACCAAAACAGCATGGTACTGGTACAAAAACCTGACACATAGACTGATGGAACCGAATAGACAACTCAGAAATAAGATTACACATCTACAACCATCTGATCTTTGACAAACCTGACAAAAACAAGCAATGGGGAATGGATTTCCTATTTAATAAATGGTGCTGGGAGAACTGGCTAGCCATATGCAGAAAATCAAAACTGGACCCTTTTCTTACATCTTATACAAAAATTAACTCAAGATGGATTAAAGCTTTAAATGTAATACCTCAAACTATAAAAACCTTAGAAGAAAATCTAGGCAATACCATTCAGGACATAGGCATGGGCAAAGATTTCATGACAAAAACATGAAAAGCAATTGCAACCCAATCAAAAATTGACAAATGGCATCTAATTAAACTAAAGCACTTCTGCACAGCAAAAATAAACTATCATCAGCATGAACAGACAGCCTACAGAATGGGAGAAAATTGTTGCAATCTATGTGTTTGACAAAGGCCTAATATCCAGAATCTACAAGGAACTTCAACAAATTTCCAAGAAAAAAAAAAAAAAAACATTAAAAAGTGGGCAAAAGACATTAACAGACGCTTCTAAAAAAAAAAAAAGGCACTTATGTAGACCACAAACATATGATAAAAAGCTCAACATGACTGGCCATTACAGAAATGCAAATCAAAACCACAATGAGATACCATCTCACGCCAGTCAGAATGGTGATTATTACAAGTCACGAAACGACAGCTGCTGGCAAGACTATGCAGAAATAGGAATGCTTTTACAGTTTGTGGGAATGCAAATTAGTTCAACCATTGTGAAAGACAGTATGGTGATTCTTCAAAGAACTGAAGACAGAAATATCATTTTATCCAGCAATTTCATTACTGGGTATATACTCAAAGGAATATAAATCATTATATTACAAAGATACATGCATGTGTATGTTCATTGCTACACTATTCACAAGAGCAAAGACATGGAAGCAATCCAAATGTCCATCAATGAAAGACTGGATAAAGAAAATGTGGTACATATACACCATGGATTATTATGAGCCATAAAAAGGAATGAGATTTTATTTTTTGCAGGGACATGGATGGAGCTGGAAGCCACTATCCTCAGCAAACAAATGCAAAGCAGAAAACCAAATGCCACATTTTCTAATTTATAAGTGGGAGCTGAACAATGAGAACACATGGACACAGAGAGGGGAACGACATACATTGGGGCCTCTTGGATGTGGCAGAGGGAGGAAGCACATAAGAAAAAATAGCTAAAGCATACTGGACTTAATACGTGGGTGATGGGTTGATAGGTGCAGCAAGCCACCATGGCACACATTTACCTGTGTAACAAACCTGTACATCCTGCACATATATCTCAGAATGTAAAATAAAATAAAATAAAACAAAATATCACCTCACTTGCAATTGACTTATAGTATACAGGGCTCTTGTGAATCTAAATATTATTTCAAGATCTATGAATCTTTTTTGTGCTTCTGTTCTTACAATTCCAAAAGTAATCCATTTCTTGTTTATTTTAGTTAACAGAACATGTATTTTTTTCATGAAGATGAAATTATTGTTGCTTATTTTTTGTCTGTTTTCTCATAGTAATTTACCATCTTCAAACAGTTTTCATGTCTGCATATTGTATCTTTTATTATTCAGTTTTCATTTCCAATGAACTAGGTTTGAGCTCTACCTTGAAATAATCTGCAGTTGTTATTGATTCTCTTTTTCAAAGTAAATCTAATCTGTTTTTGGCCAACTTCCAGGGCAGCTATTCAAGCAGCTATTGGCCAGGTTTTATTGCCTCCTGGCTTTAATTCATTTTCATATAGGTGTACTCCATTTCTGTTTAAAAGGGATCAAGAATATCTTCAAACTAAGAGCTCCCCTCTTTTGGAATCCTGTCACTGACTATTATATATATGGCACTCTTTCATCTTTAAAAGTAAAAATAACCCAAAAATCCACCTTAAAATGCTCTTTTTTTTTTTGTCAGCAAAAACTCACTCCAAGAACTATTTCAGTACTATAAAGCTCTTATTCTCTTCAATTACTGCTTTCTCTTCTTCTTCTTCTTTTTTTCTTTGGGTGTACTCTCTTGCTGTGTCCTGATCCCACTCTTAGGAATATTTTGTCAGGTCACCTGCTTTCCACTCTCACTCTTTCAACCCTTTATGAGCTAGCAGGGCTTAACAAAAGGAAACCATTTAATAGTTTTGCTACCTAATCTTAACACCTTATTTTTCAAAGGGGTTTCTTACAAATGCTCCCACTTCTTATCAGATCTGAAGGAAAGAGTATCTCAAAGAGAAGCCCTTAAGCACTTGCCAATTAAATCTGGGCTATCTCCTATAATGCGTTTGAGTTCTTTTTGAAGAAGGATTTCTCGATGCCTCAGATCTGTTAAATTGCACTTTTTATATTGCCATTGATGCCACAAGGGGTTTGTGACCTCCGAATACATTTTTTGAGATGAATTTTCATAGCATATATGACTTCAATTTTAAAAATTTCTCAGTCTTTTTTTTTTCCTGTACAAGTAAAAGGGCAGAAAGGATATTCCATTTTTGGATTCAAAATTGAAAATCTAAGAACAGTATGTGACTATTCCCCAATCTTATAAGCAAGTGATATAGATCTGTTATAACACAGCAATCTTAGTGAAATAAATACTAAAAGACAATGAAGAGAAGACCTCTACTTCTGGAAAGATAAAGTAGATGCATATTTTTCCTTATTCCACCTGCTAAATACACCTAAAAATTTTCAGCTGTATTCATAAAACAAACATTAGAAGATTGAGAGGTAGAGAAAATGAATAAAACCATTCAGGGACCATAGGACCTAAGGAAGGTGGTTTTCTTGTTACCTCATGTATGCTAAACAACTGGTTTATTAGTCTGTTTTCACACTGCTGTAAAGAACTGCCTGAGACTGGATAATTTATAAAGAAAAAAAGATTTAATTTACTCACAGTTTCACATGGCTCAGGAGGCCTCAGGAAACTTATAATCATGGTGGAAGAAGAAGCAGGCATGTCTTACATGGCGGCAGGTGAGGGAGAGCGTGCAAGAGCAGGGAAAACTGCCTTATAAAGCATAAGATCTAATGAGAACTCATTCACTGTCATGAGAACAGCATGAAACAAACTGCCCCATGATCCAGTCACCTCTCCCCAGGTCTCTCCCTCAACACCAGGAGATTACAATTCAATATGAGATTTGGGTGGGGACACAAAGCCTAACCATATCAGCTGGCAATGTGGGAAAGCCACAGCATGAACCTACTTCCTTTAGCCAAAGGACCACAGAAAGGGCAGTCCTATAAGACAAAACTCTTTTGGACAATAATGATTCTACTCCAGCTAAACATTACAGAAAAAAATGTGACCTTACCCTGACCCATGCCAGAAAAGGCAGAGTGGATAGCCTAGACAGCCATCCATCCCAGGCTGTAATGAAGTGCCCCAACTCACCTGCTGGTATGGTGTCTGAGAAGGTTGAGTAGGGAGTGGAGAATTTCTTGTTCACACAGCAGTGACAGGCACATTCTTCCTCACAGGGCATTAACAGCCCCCATACCACAGGAGTGTCAGGAGAGACCATTTATGGAAACTAGACCTCCCTCAACACTAAGAATTAATGAGGTACCCTTCTCCTCTCTGGGGTGGTATCATAAGAGGGATAGTGGAAAGTCAAGGCTTTCACTACCAACCAGCAATAATGAAGCAACTTCCTTATCCCTTGTGGTATCAGTGAGGGCTGTTTGAAGAGGTAGTAAGATGCTCCTAACCCTCCCAGCCAGGGAGATCTCAGTGGAGATTTAGTGAGTAACTAAAATTTCCACCTCTGGCTAGGGGCAATGACGGGGAGCCCCCGTCTTAGTTATCAATGAAGGCCAAGTTGAGAACCTGAGCTTCTACCCTGGCCTAAGTAATGTAGTAAGATCCCCTTTTCACCTGTAGAGTGGTATCAGAGAAAGCCAGCTAAAACAGGAGGTTTAAATAAGATCCAGAATTGATAATATGGTACCCACAATGTCCAGGATTAATTAAAAAAATCACTAACTATTCCAAGAATCAGAAAGATCTCAAATGAATGAAAAAAAAAAAATAAATAGATGCAACATTGAGAAGACAGAGATGCTAGAGTGATTTGATAAATGTTTTGAAGCAGTTATTATTTTTAAACCCTCCCTTCTCCTCTCTAAAGCAGTTATTTTTAAAGAGTTTCAAGGAGCAATTCTGAACTCACTTAAATAAAAAGAAAAAAATAGAGTCACAGCAAAGGAATTGAATGTCTCAGCAAATAAATAGAAGATAGAAAGAATAACCAAATAGAAATTTTAGAACTAAAAACTACGTTGAAAAAACTGAAAAGATTAGCAGAATAGAGAAAACAGATGAACGAAATATGGAACTACAAGATAGAACAATAGAAATTACCCGATTTGCACAACATAGAAAAGACTGAAAAAAAAAAAAAAAAAAAAAGGATAGTTTCAGGCACTTTGGGACTATAACAAAAGATCTAACTTTTGTGTCATGGGAATTCCAGAAGGAGAAGCAAAACAGGGCAGAGCTCAAAGAACACTTGAGTGGCTTAATGCTTCCCAAATTTGGCAAAAGTTATAAACCTAAAGTTTTAAGAAGTAGAGCAATCCTCAAATAATGTAACCCTAAGGCAATGCACACCAGCACATCTAGTAAAACTTCTGAAAACTGAAGATTAAAAAAAAATCTTAAACACAGTGAGAGAGAAAAAAAACACCTTACTGTAGTGGGAAAACAATTTGATTAACAAGGGATTTCTTATTAGAAAACATAAAGACCAGAAGGAAATGGCACTACATTTTTTATGTCCAGTAAAAATATCTGTTAGGAATCAAGGGGGAAGGTAAGACATTAAAGATTGGAAAAAAAATAACAAAGAGAACTTGTGGTCAGCAGAACTAATCTAAAACAATGACTAGTGACGTTCTCTGAACAGAAAAGAAATGATGCAGGCAGAATCATTGGGATACCAAGAAAACAGATAAAATATGTTCAACAAAATATGAGTAAAAACAACTGATTTTCTCTCTTTTTTAGTTTTTGAAAATGGAGATTTGATACAAAAATCATAACACTATTTGATGTGGTTCTAAAACTATTAGAAAAAACTGCTTATTGCAGTGAGCTGATATCGGGCCACCCCACAGTGTGAGACTGCATCTCAAAAAAAAAAAAACTTAATGATTTTATAAGGGGCATAATTTAATGATTTTACAAAAGGAAGAACATAAAGGAAGGCAAGTTTTTTTATACCTCTCTTGGGCTGACAAAATGATGACAGCAGTAGGTAAAGTTGTGTGTACGTAACACAATACCTACGGCAACTACCACAAAGGTTTACAAAGGAGTGCGTTAAAAAATTAGCTAAAGTGAAATTCTAAAAAATGCTGAAGTAATCTACAGGAAGGCAAGAAAAATATAAAACAAACATTAAACAAAATATTTATAAACATATGTAAGCCGTAAAATATTAATTATTACATTAACTGTGAGTGGCCTAAATCGGCAGTCTCCAACCTTTATGGCACCAGGGACCACTTTTTTTTTTTTTTTTTTTTTTTTTTTTTTGAGACGGAGTTTCACGTTGTCAAGCAGGCTGGAGTGCAGTGGCACCATCTCAACTCACTGCAACCTCCACCTTCTGGGTTCCAGTGATTCTCCTGCCTCAGCCTCCTGAGTAGCTGGGATTACAGGCATGCGCCACCACTCCGGGCAAATACTTGTATTTTTAGTAGAGAGGGGATTTTGCCATGTTGGCCAGGCTGGTGTTTAAACCTGACCTCAGGTGATCCCCCTCCTCGGCCTCCTAGGGTTGTGGGATTACACACTTGAGTCAGGGCGCCCGGCCCAGTTTTGTGGAAGACAATTTTCCACAGAACGGGCCAGAGGTTGGAACGGGGGATGGTTTTGCGATGAAACTGCTCCACCTCAGATAATCAGGCATTAGTTAGATTCTCCTAAGGAGCAGGCAACTTAGATCCTTCACAAGCACAGTTCACAATAGGTTTGCGCTCCAATAGTAAATTCTAGCGTCTGATCTGACAGGAGGCAGAGCTCAGGTGGAAATGCTGGCTCATTTTCTGCTGTGCCTTCCAGTCGCCAACAGACCATAGACCAGGATCAGTCTGTGGCCCAGGGGTTGGGGACCCCAGGTAAATTGACCAATTAAAGACAAAGATTAACACAGTAAATTAAAAAACACGACCCAACTCAATGCTTTCTGTAAGAAACTGACTTTGTTTATATTGGCATGGGCTGACAGTAAAATGTTGGAAAAAGGTATGCCGTACTGGAACAACTAAGCAGAAAATCAGCAGGCTATGAAAGAACCCAAAACAATCGTCAACTAACAGAATCAATTTGACATTTAAAGAATGCTTCATCCAACATCAGAAGAGCACAGATTAAAGTAGCTACCTCCTTTTATCTGCCATTTCATTTTTCATGGTTTCAGTTACCTGCAGTCAACCGCACAGTCTGAAGATATTATTATATTAAATGGAAAATTACGGAAATAAACAGTTGATAAGTTTTAAATTGGGTGCCACTCTGAGTAGTGTGATGAGACCTCATACTGTCCAACTTCATCATGCCTGGGACATGAATCAGCCCTTGGCCAGCATAGCAATGCCACGTTGTGATGCTACCTGTTCCTTAGTCACTGATTGGCTGTCTACTGTATCAGATCAACTGTAGCACTACTGCAGTGCTTGTGTGCAAGTAACTCATATTTTTACCTAATAATGGCCCCAAAGCTCAAGAGTGGTAATGTTGGCAATTCAGATATGCCAAAGAGAAGCTGTAAAGTGCTCCCTTTATGTAAAACGATCTGTAAAGTCAAGTCAATTTGACTGTAAGTAAAAACTGACTTAAAGAAAAAAATGATATGCTGAGGTTGCTGAGATCTATGGTAAAAACAAATCTTCTGTTCATGAAATAGTAAAGAAAGAAAAAATAATTTGTGCTAGTGTCGCTGTTGACTGCAAAAGTTAAAGTCAAATTTATAATAAGCACGTGATAAGCGCTTAGTTAAGATGGAATAGCAATTAAATTTGTGAATGGAAGACATGAACACAAACATGTTCTGACTGAAGGCAATCAGCATCAGTATTCTCTGCAGTTTCAGTCATCAGCTGAGGGTCCTGAAATGTATTCCTCATAGATAAGGGGGGGCGACTACAGTTTTTTTAAGTCCTACAGAATATGTCAAGATACACCATATCCTGAGTTATAAACCAACACTCAAAAAATTGGAAAAACTCAATATCCTACAAATTGTGTTCAACCACAATAAAATTATACTAGAAATCAGTAACAGTAAAATCTTTTTCCAAACACTCAGAAATAAAACAACACACTTTTAAATAAACCATGAGTAAAGGAGAAAGCATCAAGTAAAGAAGACAAAAATACAACATATAAAAATTTGTGGGGCACATTTAAAGCCTATATATGAAGAAGGAAATTTATGGCACCAAATGTATACACTAGAGAAGAAAGCTTTAAATAATACTCTAAGCTCCCACCTCAAGAAACAGAAAAAAAAAAAAAAAGGGCAAAATGCACCCATACCAAGACAAAGGAAGAATTCATAATGATAATAGCAAAACCCAATAAAATTGAAAACAAAAGATCAATAAAATTAATAAATCTCTAGTAAGACCGACAAAGAAAAAGAGAAAATCCAAATTACAAATATCAAGAATTAAACAGGATATCACCATAAGCCCTGAATATATTAAAAGAAAAATAAGGGAATACTAGAGACCACTGTACACATGAAAAATTGACAACTTTGGTGAAATAATAAGCTAATACTTCAGAAAACACAGCTAGCCCAACTCACCCAGTGTAAGAATGACAGTTTGGGCCGAGCGCAGTGGCTCACACCTGTAATCCCAGCACTTTGGGAGGCCGAGGCGGGCGGATCATGAGGTCAAGAGATCGAGACCATCCTGGCCAACATAGTGAAACCCCATCTCTACTAAAAAAATACAAAAATTAGCTGGGCATGGTGGCACACACCTGTAGTCCCAGCTACTCGGGAGGCTGAGGCAGGAGAATTGATTGAACCCGGGAGGCGGAGGTTGCAGTGAGTCGAGATGGTGCCACTGCACTCTAGCCTGGTGCCTGGCGACAGAGCAAGACCCTGACTCAAAAAAAAAGAAAAGAAAAAAAAAAAAAAAGAATGATAGTTTGTATAACCCTAAAACAGTTAATATTAAAGAAACTAGGTTTATAATTTAAAACCTGCCAACAAAGGCCCAGATGGCTTTATTGAAGAATTCTTTCATATCAAATGTTTTAAGAATTAACAATTTTACATAATCTGTCTTGTGATAAGCAGCTTTGGGTTAAGAATGTTACTAGATGATCCTTAAGGATTATTCCTGAAGGTAGTCTATTTTGAAGCAAGAAAAATGCTTTGAAACCTATATTAAACGCATTACCAAATATATATCAGTGGAGGTGGTTGTAAAGAAG
Source organism: Alouatta palliata (assembly GCA_004027835.1). Classification (NCBI taxonomy): domain Eukaryota; kingdom Metazoa; phylum Chordata; class Mammalia; order Primates; family Atelidae; genus Alouatta; species Alouatta palliata. Next base: position 22,291 of record PVKV010005141.1, read on the forward strand.
CTATATTAGCCAAGGTTCTGGGCTTTTTCCATGGTGTGAAATAACGGAGGGGCACAGAAAATTCTCATACTAATCAAAATTGCTTCAAATTCTCACAAATTATGAGGTTTTATTATAACAGCATCTATATTAAATACACTCTCATTACATGATTTTTATTAAAATTTGCTGATGATATAAATTAACACAATATAAATAAATAGAACCTGTGATTTTAAGTAACATATCTTCCTGAATACATTCCTAATTCATCTGTTTTGAGGGTAAGGTGACTCCACAGTGGAATTTCTCAAAGGACATGCATAACACTTGTGTTAGATGAGTTTTCACCTAGTAATGGATAATCACTTAAATTACTTTGTCCATATCATCATGAACCAATATTTTTAAGAGCCTTGGTTTTTTTCAAAACTTTATGTTATTGACATAAAGTTACTGACATACTGTTTAATACAAATTTTTTTTTTTTGCTATGATAGTCACACTTATTACCCTCACGCCTAAGACTGCAATTTTATAATTGAGAATTACCTTGAAGGGTAGATCATCAGTTGGTTTTAATTTGTGTTTGTATGTACAATTTTTGTATTTTAAAAAATTCATCCTCAGATGTACCCAAAATTGTTATTTAAATTGTAGCTTCCTGAGTACTGAGCAAATGGTGTCCATTCTGGGGAGTGTGTATAAATAAATTAATTACAATTTTTAAATTACAGTTTTTAACTGAGCTGATCAAACTGTTTTAACATGTGAAAGATAAGCTTCAAAATTTAAACTGTGATACCCCGCGCTCTGCCGACTACATGGTTTTTGGCAAAATGTAGCCTTTGTGTACTGATGGGACTCTGCTTGGAGAAACACATGCTCTGAGGGGCATTTTGTATAATAACACTATTTCCTTATTTAACTCACTCAATATATTTTGATGAAGTACACCAGTGGGAAAGAATGTTGAAGAAACACAAATAAACTTTTAAAGCTGCCAGTGATTTAATTTAACACAAGTTCCTTTGGTATTTGCATACATGGATTATATTATTTGTAGTTAACTTCCCTAGTTACGTATTTTCAGCTTTCCAAATCCCTCAGTAAGTACCTGTCTTCCTTGTTGAAAAGTTCAGTTACATGTGACAGCACCAATCTGGCATTTAAATGTGACACTCATTTAAATGGAACACTCATTCTTGAAATAACACACACACAGTGACATACAACAAGACTGTCTACCTTGTGTCCCCTGTCACTTCGGCCTCTGACTCCCATAGATCAGAGACTCTAGGGCTGAATTTGCCACTCTGTCACACTGAGAATACATTTTTCCAATTAATTTTTATGTAAAAAAAAGGAAGAGATAAATGATCTCTTTTTAATGATTTTTTTGTTGTTCTTTCTAGAAAACAATGTACTGTTTGTTTTGATTATATTCAATGAACCCTGTATGGGATTGAAATTTGCTCCAAACCCTGCTTTGTAAACAAAAGAAATAAAGAAGAGTTTTCGATGCCTCAAGTCAGAGTAGATTTTAGTGGACATTGTCTCAGTATATTGTGACTCTCCAATCCATTATAAAGCCATTAATTTGCTCTATTAAAATACTTTGTTAAAAACACCGAAACACGGCCAGTTTCTCTTTCTCCTTAATTACATGCCTACACATATCTCCAGCATTGTGTTGAATCCAGCTGGAAATTTTCAGTTTCTTTTTCTAACTATATTGTTGAGAAAATATGCTTGCTATCTTCTATCTCCTGTCTTATTTCAGTGCATTTCTGTTAGTACTGCTTTCTTCATTTCAGCAGCCACTGTAGATTCTGAGAATCACGTTTATCAATTCATTTTCTGTTTCCAAACATACTGTTCGTAAGCCGTTTGAGAAGATAATGAAAATACGCCTCTTTAGCTTGTTCCATGATAAGATATCTTCCCGTTATGAACTGCTAAGCCACAAATCTGGACCAAATTGAAAATTTGTCTGACAAGATGTATTAACCACATTCTCTTAAAACTTGTTTGATGCAAATGAATGATTTCGAGGTACTCAAACTATGGCAATGACTATTAGTAAACGTTAGAAAAGAAAATGTGAATAACTTAAGTAGTCTGGCCCAAACTTTGTTCCAAACTGGAATATGAGTAAATTATAGTTTCAAAGAATAAGTAGTGTTAATTTTTCACATTTACCCTGGAAGCCCCCAATTAAATAAATAGTTCATTACAATAAAGACAATAGAAGAGTCTTAATTAAACGTAAAGGACAATTGACCCTTGTTAGTTACTTATGACAATATTTTAACAATTAATGTCCCAGTTTGCCTGAGACTTTTCAAATTTTAGCAGTGACAGCCACAATTCTTGGAAACTCCTCAGACCTAAGCAGATTGGAATGGTTGGTATTCCTGTCATGAGGTCATTAAATTTAATTAAAGCTATCTAGTCTGTTATGTGTGAAAAAAATGCAATTGTGTTTTAAGATAAGCAAAAATAGTAAATGCGTATTAATTTAAAAATATTAGACTAGACAGTCATCAAGTTTACTTCAAATCATCTCTTCTAAGAAGTAATTTTGGGTCAGGTGCAGTGGCTCATGCCTGTAATCCCAGCACTTTGGGAGGCCAAGGCAGGTGGATCACGAGGTCAGGAGGTCCAGACCATCCTGGTCAACATGGCGAAATCCCATCTCTACTAACTAAAAAAAAAAAAAATTAGCTGGGCGTGGTGGTGCATGCCTGTAGTCCCACCTACTCAGGAGGTTGAGGCAGGAGAATCTCTTGAACCTGGGAGGCAGAGGTTGCAGTGAGCTGAGATGCTGAAATTGTACTGCTACACTCCAACCTGGTGACAGTGAGACTCCCTCTGAAAAAAAAATAAAAATAATTTTTTTAATGAAAAACTGCTTTGGGTATTAAGTAAATCTGAAGTTGTAATTAAAATAGACTTGAAAACACTTATGTAGTACAATAACAAACATTAATTGATTCCACTGTGTTCTAAACCCTTTGTTAGGGTCTAAAATAGTAAAGTAAATAAAAATGTAATCCTTTTTCTCCAGGAGCTTACAGCTGCACGTTTCTATGGAAACAACTTTGCAATGTTAATATTCAGAGTACATAGTTAATTGTATACTCACTTATGTGTTCATAGTGTTCATAATTAATTATAGTTAGCAAAGACTGATGGTTTTCTTTTTGTTAGAAATATAGTGAAACTATACATTTTGGTCCTCTACATTGCAGACAAAATAAGCTTTATTCTTTTGGAAGCTAGAGTTATTTGCACAAATTAAATATCATGATACCAATTAAATACCAATTTTTGGAAAGTAATACATAATTATATGATGGTATGAATCAAAAACATCCACTTAAAGAAAAAAAGTAAAAAAAAAAATAAGGAATATGCAAATATCCAAGAAATAGCCTAAGGAATTAGCTGGTGCACCTGTCAGATTACTTATTTTCCCAGTTTTTTAATAAGATATTTGGTATTTGGATGGTACTTTGTCTAATGCTAAACACCTTTGTTTGATTTCTAGATTAGCCAAATAAACCAATTTTGCACATAATACAGACGAAAACTTTACGTTGGCAATCAAGAGAACGTATTTTGTAATTCTAGTGATAAAGGACACATTAATGAAAACGTGTTTAGGATTTCTCTACTTGCAATCAGTGTGATATTTTGACTATGAATATTTCATCATGTCACTTCTCTACACATGCACATCACACATACACACACTCTCACACATGTTCGCAGTTGAAACTCATTATTGGATTCTCATTACCTTAAAGATTGGGACCACAATCTTCCCCATATCCTAAAGGCTCCTGCATAGTGTGCCACAAGCTTTATCCCGTGATATTCTTGATAGCATTTTCTAACTCCAGCCACATTGGCCTTCTTCCTTCATGTTACACATTCTTTTCACTCTTTCTAGAGAGTTCATAGCCCTCTCTTTCCTAGTTAGTAATTATCCCTCAGGTCTCAATTTAAGCTTTGCTTACCTCAGCCCCAAATCCAGGTCAGATTTATTTGCTTATATTGTTTCTTAGAACCTTGTTTCATTACTTTATAGCATTTGCCTCAGATTGTTTTTGTGCATTTATTAGTAGGAATATTTGGTTAATATCTCTCTTCTGTACCCGTCAGTATGCTCCACGAGGTCAGGGGCCATGTCTGGTTTTGTTCACCACTGTGTACCCCTAGCCTAGCACAGTGCCCTTATTATTTGATAAATAAACATTTAAAGTAAAGATTTGTTTTGTATGCTGGCATTTGAGGCAAGGCATATTAATTATTAAAGGATGGCAAAGAAAATGAAAATAACTTTAAAAAGGACAACAGGAGAGTGTTAGGGTTTTAAAAGTTAGTATAATTTGCTTCTTGGTAAATACAATTTTGCTTCAAAACTCATGACTTTCCTTTTTATTACTATAGGTAGATAACCACCACCCCACTCACATTTGTGAGTCATAACTGAATGATTATTTTCCTCAAAAATGTCTAAAGAGGGAGGTGAGAAACATTTTCAAGTAATTGAATAATAATCAGAAGTGGGAGGAATTGATTTAGCAGGATGTGTATTTGTATCACAGAAGAATTTGGGTAAAGCAATATTTGCTAATCTGAGATTGGCTGAGATCAAAGAAAGTTTCATGGAGGTGGAGGTGAGAAAAGAGACACAAAGTCATGTGATTTTGTGAGTCAGTTAACACACAACATCACAATCTTCCCCTGAGTTGGAAGGAGCTGAATTGTGAGTTAGGATGAGAAGCAGTGAATAGGTTTCCTCTCATTTGTACAGAACTAAGGGAAATCAACTAGAATTAAAGGTTGTTTTAATAATCAGATGTGTGTGTGTGTGTGTGTATGTGTGTGTGTGTGTATGTATATAATAAATCTGCATGTTTTATAAGTTGATTAAATTAACATTTGACAAAATTAATTGCTGTTTTTTTTCATAAAATCGTAACACTATGTTCCATGTAAATCCCTGTCACATAAACTGCACTAACACTGAATTAAAAAATTAGTACATTTCTGTACTGAAAATTGAGTAAATAACTTAGAATTTAGTATGCCTACTTGAACCCCACATAGTGTAGTTTGACTTAATACACAAATAAATGGATAAAATAGAAAGATACTTAAGTGACAGCCCTATTCCCTAAGATAAATGGATGTCAATGATATTTTTAATAATCATCACAGATGGAAATTAATAGCTTCTCATAGAATATCATTTCAGTGTTAAATTATAGTGTAATCAAAAATTATTTTGAACTTATCTAAACTCTCTCGGGGGCATTTTAAGCTCCTGTAATTTTATTGGTCCTTGGCAAGCACGAAATACAATTGTTCTGTGTTCTGATTACAGTTAATTCTATGTATATTTGAAAGAGGCTTTTGCAGTCTTTAGTTTTATATTTTACAGTCCAGGTAAACTTATGTGTCCTATTTATATTCATGAAATAGCTTCTCTTCTATTGAATACTTTTGTCACCTTTTTTACAACTCCATTAAGTATCCACAAAGCCCTTTTAAAATGTGAAAGAAACATAATGCTCATCAGCCTAGGCTGGCCATTAGATTATAATTATTAAAGCTAGGTAACAAGTATGTACATGCTCATTTTACTACTTTTATTTTTGTATATGTATAAAATTTTCCATGGTAAATGTTTGAAAAGCTACCAGTGGAACCTATTAGGTAAAGGCCAAGCGTGAATGCATGTACATGTGTGAAGCGGTCGTGGGAGGGGTGGAGTAGCTGGTTCTTCAGGTTTTGAATTCAGAGTTAGTGACTGCTTCCTTGAACTCCCATAACTCTGTGCTTCATTGATTCTGGATGGTGTTAGTGAAATTAAATTTTGCTAAACTAAATTTTTCTCCAGAAGAACGTGTTGCTTTAAATTTCCTGGTCTCATTATTTTTTATCTGTAACTACTTATTTGATTCTAGTAAGGACCTGAAGGGGCAGCTTATCGACTAACAATTTTTCTAGGCAAGTCTATGGCTATTAACACTATCTGCATGCACTATGTCCATTTGCAATCACATGGCTAGTAATACTATCTGTACACACTACGTCCCCCACCAGGGCATGATATCAGCCAAGCCTCTTTAGTACTACTCTTTCTCTAGACCAGACTGTGCAGTCATGCTCCACATGATATTTTGGTCAACAGTGGGTCACTTAGATGCCACTGGTTCCATAAGATTACAACGAAAGTGAAAAACTCCTGTTGCTTAGTGACGCTGTAGCCATTGTAATGTTGTAGCCAATTACTTTTTAAAAAGTAAATGTAGTGTAGTTTTAGTATCCAGCATTTGTGAAGACTTTAGTAGTTTACAGTGATGTCCTAGGCCTTCGCATTCATTTCTCACTCACTTACAGGCTCCCCCAGAGAAGCTTCCAGTCCTGCAGGCTTCATTCACGGTAAGTGTACTATACGGATATATCATTTAAAAAATCTTTTACAGCACATTTTTATTGTTTCTTTTCTGTTTAGATATGGTTGGATACACAAATATTTGCTATTGCCTTACAGTTGCCTACATTACGAGCGACAGATTGTACCATATAGCCTAGGTGTGTAGCATGGTGTAGCCTCTAGGCTTGTATAAGTACACTCGACGGTGTTTGCACAATGGCAAAATCATTTAACAAAGCATTTCCCAGGATATGTCCTCAGCATTAAGCGATGCATAGACTATATTGTAATGGAGAAAACATTCACTGGGAGTCAGGAAAGATGGTTTTTAACAACCTTTGTGAGCTCCTGATAATTGAGAAAAATTCCCATACCCATGTTTCCTGGCTCACTTGAAATTCATGAGGCCTAAACTCTTAACTACAGGTCACAGTTCTTGTTTATTTCTTGTTAACCCTTTCCCATTTCTTGACACTGTCACATTTCAAACCTCCTTTTACCTGGACTCTCTCTGATGCAGACTTTCCTCTTTAATGAGAACACCACATCCTGGATCACAAATTCTTTCAATTGTGATTGTCTTCCTCGTTATGAATCAATGTCTTCAATGCGTCTATATCACTCTCCTTTCCCTTTTCCTCCACTTACCCGTGACATTTTCTCTGCCCAAATTTCCCTACCACAATTTGGTTACTTGGCAAAAATCCTGGTTTTTACTTTAATCATAAACAACGGTCAGTGGTTAGGAAATGTTTTCTCCTGTTTCTATGGATGGAATCAATGACTCAGTCATCTCTGTTTCCATAGCACTAGCTTCAGAGCTTTATCATAGTGGCGTTTTGTAAAGTGATTATTTTCATTTGCTTCACTGATTAGAGTGCCCCTCCTGCTATCTGATGAGTTCTCTAAGGGAAGCACATCTATAGTTTGTATCCCTAATTCCAGTGCACAGAACGTGGGGCATGGTAATAGGCACCAAGTAAATTTTGACCAGAATTGAAATACTTTCACCTCTGTCTAAGAACAAACTAAAAACATAGTACTCTTATCCAAAATCATCATCATAATAATAATCTGCCTATTTATGTTCTTGATTCCATTTCTTTCCACATTTTAAAACACATTGTTGGCCGAGGTAGGTGGATCATGAGGTCAAGAAATTGAGACCATCCTGGTCAACGTGGTGAAACCCTGTCTCTACTAAAAATACAAAAATTAGCTGGGCGTGGTAGTGCGTGCCTGTAGTTCCAGCTACTCGGGAGGCTGAGGCAGGAGAATCGCTTGAACTCAGGAGGCGGAGTTTGCAGTGAGCCGAGATCACGCCATTGCACTCCAGTCTGGGCAACAAGTGCGAAACTCCGTCTCAAAAAAAACAAAAAACAAAAAACAAACAACAACAACAACAACAAAATCATTGCTTTCATAGATTATCCTTTATTTTCTTTGCATTTTCTCTTTTCCACTGGCTTTTTTTTTTTTTTTTTTCTTATTCAAGAAATTCTCTTATCCTGCCATTCGGGAGCTTCTCGCTTCCCAAACCTGAAACCTCTGGCCCCAGTTTCATGGTGGCTCACTCATGCTTTTTCTCTCCCTTTCTGCAGTTCTTTGTACATTCTCATAACGCCGCCTGACAAATGCCCAGTGCTGGACCAGCAGAGGCATGTCTGGGAAGACGGAAGGAGATGGAAACAGGCATTTTCCACCACTCGCTCCTCCAAACATCTCCTTTATTCCTGAGATTCTCTTTCTCTATTTTTATCTTTTTCTGATTACATTTCGTCTTACTATAAAAAGAGTTTTTAAAAAAACCATCCCAAACACTTTGTCTTCAGCTGTTCTCTCTCTTTACCTCCCTTTTTTGGTGATATTACCTGCTCTGAAGATGTTTTTGAGTCCATGTGGATCATCCCAAAATCTAGCTTTCTAACCTGTCTCTTTTATATGTCCTCTACCTGCTTTTCCAACCTCTTATTATATAAATGGATCTCCACTTGAATGAGTAAACTACATTGTCAGTACTTCAGGCTTAAGCCCAATGATTAAACCAGTTATCTTTTCTTTGCAAACTTTTTTTTCTGCTGTTGGAGTTATCTACTTCTGTTAAAAGCTCTACCTTTTGCCTTTATCTTTGACTCTTTCTACTCTTGCGATCCTAAATTCCGTAAGTTGCTGAATGGAATCAACTCTACTGCTACTATATCTTTTGTTTCTCTCCTCTTCTTTCTATGGCCATTGTCAAATGCTGAAGTATGCCCTATGTTAACTCAAAATAAAATCATCCACCCACTTCTAGTTTCTCCTCGATACAAAACGTTCCTCATAGCTTTTACAAATCTTTCTTCCCAAACCACAGTTTTTAGAAAGCAGTTCTCCTGATAAAGAACCAACAGTGTCCCCTAAACTTGCTGAATTAAGTTTAAACTTCTCCAGCTGGTGTTCAAGGCCAGCCACAGGGCAACCCAAGCCTCTTTGTAGATACTTACTGAGTTTTTGCCCTTTCTGTCCTCAGTGGACTAATCTCATTGGAAAGCTCTGTGGACCCTAAATTTGCCCTAAAAGTTCTCCTCGTATCTTTGCTTCTTTTAATCCTTCTGCCTGAAAGGATAGCCATTCCTTTCAGCCCAGCATGCTGAAAGCCAGTCCAGTATTCAAAGCTCATCTACAAAGGATTTTTTTTGAAGATCCTTTGCTATTTTGCACCTAAGCAGAAGTGATCTCTTTTCTGATCCATCAGAAAATCTTGTTTGCTCCTTTTTTGTGACAAGCTACGTCATGTTTTCTGTTGTTTATTGATACTCGTGTTTCCTCCTCTCCTATTATTATAAACTATTTAGAGGAATAACTTATGCCTTATTTATATTTTATTTCTTGTAATACTTTGCACATAGTAAATGCTCAGTAAACATCATTGGATTGATGTAAAGTAGCTGTAGGACTCTTGGTCAATGACTTACTCTCTGAGATGCCCTCTCCTCATCTGTAAAATTCGGAGGTCACACTCTAAAGTCTCTTTTATCTGTTGAATCACTCCCAGGTTTTTTTTTTTTTTTTTTGGAATTTTGGAGTGCAGGTTAGAAAGAAAAATTTTCACAGACATTATAAACTTTTAAACTGATTTCTCCTCCAGAAGTTATTACTTTAAGAGAGGTTAAAAATGTAGAGAGCTTGTGCTTAATGACATGGTGCTGGATCGACATTTCTTACTCATTTTTTGAGTATGAAGGCTTCTAGAACATTCTCAGAATAATAAGATTTTAAAGTGCTAGAACTATTGGAGTTGTACCTGGTACCTGTTTTTTAATTGCTGAAATGGTTAATAACAATATAGCAATATTTATTATTTACTACATTGCCAGACAGTGTGTAGTAAATTCTTCACAAGTGTCTTATTATTTCTTACAACAAAGCCTACAGTAGACACTATTATCCTTGTTTCATAAAGAATTTTTAGAAGAGTGTTTAGTATTTTATAAGCATCAAGTAAATTCTGTGACTACCCTTCTTACCTGTAATTTGATCTTATTCTTATAAATCTTGCTTTAAATTCTGGTTTTGTTGATTGCCTTTCCCATACTGTTTTAACCTAATCTTACTAATTTTAAAATTTTTACTTATCTTTCATATGATAAATAATGCAAATTAATATACTTTGAAGGTCTATAAATTCTGATAAGTAAAAATTTAGACATTAATTGACCTGAAGTCATATATTGCTCTACAAAAGTGTTCAAATGTCAGCATGTGACCCATATCCCACTGGTAGGTCTGAGTGGGAACGGAACTCTCTTGAACTGGTCGGAACTTACCATGTCTCTCAGCTTCTCTCAAACAATGGCAAGGGGCCACTGATGCTTTTGCATCAACCATTTTTAGGCAACTTTCGGTAATCTATCCATCTGTTAAACTCACTGAACTTCACCTAGGAGAAGAACAAAATAACATTTTCCTGCGTGTCACTCTAATGCTGTTGCTAATGGCACATAGGTGACTAAAACTATGGAGATAACCCTCAAAGTTGTGCCCTTCAGAGCAAAACCAAGCACATAGCATATTCCGTATTTAATATGTATTAAGTCTGAAATTTTAATCTAGGTACTAGGGATACAGTAATGAAGAAAATTCTGCTTTCAGAGAGAATTTTTTTCCCCTTTCTTTCTTTTTTTTTTTTTTTGAGAAAGAGCCTCGCTCTATTGCCAGGCAGAATAACAGTGGCAATCTTGGCTTGCGGCATTCTTGACCTCCAGGGTTCAAGTGATCCTCCCACCTCAACCTCCCTAGTAGCTGGAACTACTGGCACACACTACCACACCTGGCTATCACTGTATTTTTTTGTAGAGATGGGGTTTCCCCACGTTGCCCAGGCTAATCTAAAACTTCTGGGCTGAAGCAATGCACCTACCACAGCCTCCCAAATTACTGGGATTACAGGTGTGAGCCACCATGCCTGGCAGTATCCTCTTATCAGAAGAAGACAAACAACAGCCAAGTCAAGATTAATTTCAGATAGTGATAATGCTCTAAAGAGAACAGAAGAGCTTCATATTGTCAAGGAAGATGCTCAGCAATTATGTACCAGCACAGCCATGCCTGTTTGTATAGCCTGTGTCCCTTCTGATTTATGGTAATGCTTTACAGATTATTAAATTTTTTTTTTGAGATGGAGTTTTGCTCTTGTTACCCAGGCTGAAGTGCAATGGCACGATCTTGGATCACCGCAACCTCTGCCTCCTGGGTTCAAGCAATTCTCCTGCCTCAGCCTCCTGAGTAGCTGGGACTACAGGCATGCGCCACCATGCCCAGCTAATTTTTTGTATTTTTAGTAGAGATGAGGTTTCACCATGTTGACCAGGAGGGTCTCAATCTCTTGACCTCGTGATCCACCCACCTTGGCCTCCCAAAGTGGGGGGATTATAAGCGTGAGGGACTGCGCCCGGCCAATTGTTTTTAATACTGCTTCTGGATATGACAGTGACTGACCAGGGTTGTGGTAATATCAATTAAGAAGATAGATGCCACTGGAGAGACACTTTTAATTGACATCTGGCTAACAAGAAGGAGGTGGCAGTGGGAAAATAGAGGACAGCTGCCTCTATTCATGTGAAGATAGTTCAAGTTCAAGAAAAGTCTCTTGGGAAAAGCAAAAGGTGGGCCTTTCTGAGCAAGAGAAAGAAGACCCAACTGGAACATAGCGTATAGGGGACAATGGAAGGAGACAAAAGCAGATAACTAGGGGAGGGACAGCGGGGGGTGGGGAGGTTGGGGAGGGATAACATGGGGAGAAATGCCAGATACAGGTGACGGGGGGGGAATGAAGGCAGCAAACCACATTGCCACGTATGTACCTATGCAGCAGTCCTGCATGATCTGCACATGTACCCCAGAACCTAAAGTACAATAAAAAAAAATTGTTCTAGTCCTCTTCTGAATAAGTTGGTGTATTAAAAAATATGTATGATTGGATAAAGATGTTTGGGATCAATAACAAGCAACAATCATTCTATTTGTCACAAGTAGGATTTTGATGTGCAAATAAAAAGGATGTATGTAAATATCATACGAATACTGTTTACATACATTCAATAATTGACAATACACCCAATCCTGATTTAATGTTCAAGAAATAGAAAACATTGTGAATGTGGGTATTCATGACCATTAAATATCTGACTTTTCAGATTGCTATGAAAAGATAAGTTAGAATTGAAGACAAGACTCAACTTTTCCGTCTGAACTACGGCAGTTGCCAAGGGGGAATTACTTCTGGGAGCTTTTCAAATGAGGGCTAAGATTGCTTTTTAATTAAACATTCACAGCACCAATAAAAGATTAAGGTCTATTGGTCTAATTTTAAGCACTTTTGCTCTGTAACATATCTCAAAAATACTTTCAGGAAGATTAAGGTCTCTCTCTCTGCTTGTGGTCACTTTTGCTTTAAGACACGTCTCAGAAATACATTTAATAACTTGGTGTGGTGGTTAATACTGTCACCTTGATTGGATTGAAGGATGCAAAATATTGATCCTGGGCGCATCTTTGAGGGTGTTGCCAAAGGAGGTTAACATTTGAGTCATTGGACTAGGAAAGGCAGACCCACCCTTAGTCTGGGTGGGCACCATATAGTTAACTGCCAGTGTGGCTACAATACAAAGCAGGCAGAAAAATGTGAAAAGACTAGACTCGTCTAGCCTGTCAGCCTAAATCTTTCACCCATGCTGGATACTTCCTGCCCTTGAACATCAGACTCTAAGTTCTTCAGTTTTGGGACTCGGACTGGCTTTCCTTGCTTCTCAGCTTGCAGAATCTATTGTGAGACCTTGTGATCATGTGAGTTAATACGTAGCATTAACTCCCCGTTATATATATATGTCTATCCTGTTAGTTCTGTCCTTCTAGAAAACCCTATCACACTTGAATAGTCTATACACATTATTTTAGTGACAACGTGATGTTAATATTGGTGACAAGACACCCAGATTTTTTAAGAAGTATGGACAGCTTGATTTCCAAGAATGTGATATTTTTCATCTTTCAAATTCCTTCTTTGCTTATCAGATGAATAAATGAATGACATATTCTTTGAAAGATTACAAAAGTCATATTTAAATACTGCAGTAAACATGAAGAAATACTTTCCATAACTAAATACACAAAAAAAAGACAAGAAGAAATATATTCCGTACCGTGTTTCTACATCACCATTCCATTGCTTTTAAGTGTACTCCACTAATGATTTAAGCATCTTTTAGCTCACAGGACATGGTATTCAATATGAAACCTCCCAATAATTTCTAGGTCCATGGGTTTAATCCAAATATCAAGAACTGTAAGGCTGAGGCATAAAACATTAAAACTCATTTAGATGACCTATTTGCTAGTTAAGAATTTCTCATTTGGTAGTAATGAAGAGTAAATGAAGTAGTCAGTGGGGACACGGGGCATGCCCACAACTCACAATATTTATTAATAATCCTCTTATAAGTAAGTTGGTGAAAATTTTCAAATTCTTTCACTGATACAAAATTTTATTATTTAAAAACTTGTGGTAATACCGTTTCTCAGTTTATTTAAAATGGGTATTACATTTATGCAGTAAAGTCACATTAAGCTGTCCACAAATGAGAAACTCTGCTCTATAAAATATTTTTGCTGCAAATGAGATTTTTCTGAGTGCACATAGAAGATTGACTTAAAGTTTAGAAATGATAGTTAATTGGAAAAGAGTTTATTACCTTAAAAATAATGAGTTAAGAGTCCATTAATTTTTAAGTCTTTTCTATAATTAGATTTAGATTTATGGTAAAGTAATTATTATTGCATCAAATAGATGGTTTGAGCCTTACTATTGTCGACTGAACGAATGCTTTTAAAAGTTAACTTCTTTATCTTTCTGAGTGTTAATTGAGTTTTCATGTGTACTTTAGAAGGTTGATACTCCCAAACAAAAGCACTGCTTTCTGCATATGGACACGATTACACGACGATTAGAAGTTAACATTTGAATACTTCCAAAAATATAAAAGGCAATTAAAAAATATTATCAATACTCCAAGGAAGCAATCAGTGAAAACTGTCATGTGAGACATTCTACAGGGCAAATGAATTTGTGTCTTCAATAGATTGATGATATTAAATAATAAATAAATAAAGCTGCTAAAGAACAGAGAAGACTTACAAAGATTAATGATCAAATGTATTGTGTAGACCTTACTTAGATCCCAGTTCACAGAAAACAACTATAAAAATGATCGTTGACAGAATTAAGAATAGTTGGGCATTTAATGATGATAATGAAGAATTAGCACTACTTTTATTTGGTATGAAAATAGTAGCATGATGGTGATGTTAAAATTTTGTTTTTATATTTTAAAATAGAATATAGATGTATTCATAGATAAAATGACAAGATACGTGGGTTTTACTTTAAAATCTCCAGGAAAAGAATTAGAGGAGAGTGGGTAAGACTAAACATGAAAAATATTGATAGGTGTTGCAGCCGAGTGAGTGGTACATGAGCTTTTGTTATATTATTATCTCAATAGGTTTGGGCTAGTGTAACAAAATTCCAGAGATTGGTGACTTACACACAAGAGACATTCACAGTTATGATGTCTGGGAAGTTCAAGATCAAGGGCTTGATCTTGATTCTTTTGTGCACATTATTTTTTTAAGATTCACTCACATATTTACTTTATCTGCTATTCAATCATTTTTATAGTAATAAATTATGTTTCCATAGATATTCTTGTGCATATGACTTGGAACACACAGGCTCCAAGAACACACACATTTTTTGAAGGTTTTACATCCTGTAATACAATAGTTACTTTATTGAATATGCTGTTCTTTAACATAGATGCTTAGTTCACTTACATTTGTCTTATCTAGCTTTTAAATGTATGCATTAAAACATTGTCTTAGCTTCAGTCCACTTATTTTGTAAATGGCACATCTATTGTTTTTGAGTTCAAAGTGTTTCTAATTTTTATTACTATTTGTTCTTTGTCTTGATTTTGAAAAGGTTTTCTTCAAAAATTTGAAATCTAACGCACGTATACAGAAAAAGGACACAAATGGTAAGTATTATAGCAAAAATGAACAGCCTTATAAATTTACCACTTTGAAGGTCTCTCGTGTCCCTTTTTAGGCCAAGATTAGGGTAGAGCAGAAAGGTGTGGAAGGCATTAATTTTAAGCAGACAGTTACAGTGTTGTGCATGTGCAAAGTTGGCACCTGCAGGCATTTGTATGAATGTGAGAGTGAGTGTCTCCTTAAATATTGCCTCCTAGCTATCTCACCCTCTTGGCCCCAGTTCAAGATATGGAAGCCATAAACAATACATAATTGAGTGTGGCTGTGTTCCAATAAAGTTTTCCTTGCAAAACCAAGCAGTGGGCCAGATTTTGCCTGCAGACTCTAGACTGCTGATGTCTGACCTAAATTATTTTACTAACCTACATACCAGCTTACTAATTCTCTCTTCAGCTTCATCTAATCTGTTGCTAATGCCATTGGTTTAATTAGCGTATTTTAAATTTCTAGATGTCTATTTGCTATTTTTTTCAAATCTGTTCTCTTTTTTTTTTTTTAATTTTCTATTTTCTGTTTTCTTTTTACCGTACTTTAGGTTCTAGGGTACATGTGCCGATCATGCAGGATTGTTGCACAGGTACACACATGACAATATGGTTTGCTGCCTCCATACATCTGGCATTTCTCTCCATGTTATCCCTCCCTGACCTCCCTACCCCCCACTGTCCCTCCCTTGTCCCCCGCAACAGACCCCAGTGTGATCTATTTTCTAAAGATATTTTAAGCTTGACTTTAATTTTTTAAAACCGTAGTGGTTAAAATCAGCATATGGTTTTATCATCTGTGACTGATGATTCCATTATCTGAAATTTTTGCAGCTCTATGTTTGACATTTTTGCTCATGATACCCGTATTCTTGAGTGCTCATTTTTCCTTTATCATATGATCCTCAATATCCTTGCAATTTTTTTCTTGGGGAAATAACTTAAAGATATGTTCATTAACAGCCACGGTTTTCAAACTGTGGTCCCTGGACCAGCAACATCAGCATCACCTGAGATTTTGCTAGAAACGTAAATTCTTAGGACTTATCTTAGACTAATTAGAAAGTCTGGGGTTCAAGTTCAGCAATGTGTTTTAATAAACCCTCCATCTGATTTATGTTCCAGTTTGAGAACTATTGCTTTAAAGATTTTCAAAGTTTACATTAAGTGTCTAGTGTCTGAGATGTGGTTAAATTCATATCTTGAGTTTTTTGGGCCTCTCAGATGATGTTAATTTGGGTGACTAACCTTAACTTGAGTGGCAAACTTGTCTTGAGGGTGTAGCCACTATGGCCTCAGATTAACGTGGGGAGAATCTCCTATCAGTCTCATGTACCTTGAGCGGACTCTGAAATGTAATTGCTTTTCCTCTCATTTCATATGCCCCCTCTAACACAAGTTCAAAGTTCCAAAGAGTGACAATGACTTCAAATAAAAAAAGCTTTTGTGCCACTTTTTCCTCTGGGTTCAAACTTGCCCTTCAATTCTGGTAATTCAGTTCTTCCCTTCTGATTGGTAATATATTGTCATCTTGTTAGCTTCTTGATGTCTTTAAGGTGATGTTTTTATCTTTTGTCAGACAATTTCAGTTTGCTTTCAAAGAGTTGATTCCAATTTCCTAGTCTGCCATTATAGAAAATTATCACATGCAGGCACGTCTAGGATGAGTTTGTTTTCTTCTAAACCATAATAGAAAACAAAAAAATTTACCTTAGTGGGGACATAGCACTGATTTGAAACATTCTTAAAATGCTTACCTTGTGACTTATGCCTCCACCAAGTATAGATTTACTTTCCAATAAAGCCTATTGGCCTTGTTGAAACTGCTCTCTGTGGATGTTGAATGTTCTTTTGCTTCACGTATTTATCATAAGTCTTTGAATGTGATGCAGCAATTGCCTGAGACGTAAATTTAATCTTTGAGAGTTCATTTATATACTTATTATAAGAAATATTCATATTGGCAGAAAGTGGGTCATTCTGAAGTGGAATGCTGCTATAAGGAAGTGAATTATTGACTGTGGGATGAAAATAACATATTTATGCAAAATGACTCTGTAAAGCAACATATGCTGTTTGCTTTAAGGGACGTATTCACACCAGAGTGTAGACAGAGAAATAAATGAAGTTAATTTAAGATTCCAAACCTTCTCACCAGGACTTTTTTTAATGATAATGTGAAAATACTGTTTTTTGCATGGACAGATACTGAAATTACATAAAGCCACGGCAATCTGCAGCTGACCTGGTGGTATTTAACTGATGGATGCTGGAGAGTGGCATGTGGATTCTATCGAAGGGAAACCAAATATAAGTCTCTGGAGAAATTTGGATTAAAATGAAATCTTCTCTGCTCCTCTGTGTTTTTTAAAAGACTGCTTTGTCCTTTGAACATACTGTGTTCAGACAACTAAAATCAATGCAAAGGAGCCTGGAAAACTCACTAGTGGTTGCCCTGGAATCAGAATGTGGCAATTATACTACAGTAGGAGAGAATTTAAAATGTTACCTCTGAAAATTCACCAGGATGTTGTGATTAGCAATCAAACTGTGACTTCTTTCTTTAACCTAATTATAATCTGCCTCTTCAAGATATTGTTTTGTTAGTTATTACAGTGAAGGTAAGCATAGGCAAAAACCTGGTCTTGTCTGCAACATGTTTGTGGTAATTTCTATTAAATGAGAGTGAACTGGTTTATAACCTTAGGTCATATGATTTCCATATCTTCCAAAATTGTTTCTTCAGTTATTTCTTAATTCTATAATCAAATTTGGATATCTGTGTATAAGCTGTAAGACAACTCAAGAGCCTAAAATTCCCTAAGTTTTTACTGGTTTAGTGAGTAATGTATCTGGGAGAAACTGGCTCTCTTAAAAAGCTCGAAAACGTGTATGCTAACTACAACAGCATTACAAAATTGTTCCTATTAGAACATATTTTAAGACCTCAACATGTCATTGGCCCCTTTGAGATATTTATGTGCTTCTTGTGCTGTTCACTAAAAATATACAAGCTGATCTATGGGACAAATTATTCAAAAGCTTGCAGCTACATTTGCTGCTTAATATCATCACACAGAACTGCCATTTTTCATGTCTTATATCCCAGAGTAAATGTAGGTAAAATAGAAAACAGGGAATAAAATCATGTTGTTCTCTGTTGAATGTACATACCTGGCCTGTTTCTAGCTAGTTGCTTCCTTATCTCTTCTGCTTTGAATGTCTTACCTTGTCGTTTCCTTCAAAAATTGCCTATTATGTATCTAATACTATACAAAAAACCTGAAGACCCCCCCCCTTCTTCCTTTGAGGAGCTCAATCTAATAGCTACTTATAAAAAAATGAGTGTGTAGTATAGTTTCACAATAGAAATATAGGCAATGATTTATAGGAATTTATATAATTGGAGTGAGGATTCATACTATATGAAGGTGCAATTTTTAATTTGAAGAATGGTATTTTCTTATAAACACAGGAGCCTATTAATACTGTTTGTAATGTATATATAATCAAATTAAAGTAAAGGTAGGCACAGAATCGCATGGCAGATCAACTGGAGATCTGGAACAAAAAAAAATTTGATGAGTAATTCATCAATATAATTCCCAACGAACCCAACAATCAATGTTCCTAGGTGAATCCTGAAGCTCTTGGTATGGTGGGGTGTATGGATAAGCAGCTCAGTAGCAAGGCCACATCTTCTCTCTTCTTGTATCACGATATCTGCCTGTGTTTGTCCCAGTACTGATTATCACAGAATGAAAGCATGGTGAACATGAAGTGATATTATTAGCAGAATTGTAATCATAATTGCTATAATTCTATATGTTATAAAGGTATTTAAAAAGACCTTGATATTGGAAGGCACTTTCAGAATATGATTACTGAAAACTTCCTTAACTTAACAATTATTCTACCATTCTTAAACTTATACCTTTGTTTATATGAGAGCCTTGAAGAGTGAAAATGACCATGAGAAGACTGAAAAATAATACTTTCTGCTAGCTTATTTGTCAATGACCTTTATAAGCAATTCTATGAAACCAGCCCTGTTTTTATTATACATCTAAATTTCAGTTGCACATTTATGTATGAGTTTTGTTTCGTTGTTGGAATAAAACTGCTATGTTATTTAACTTTTCAAAGAAAAATGTGAAACTGAAATGTTTGTTAGGGAATATTAGAGTTTGAATCTACAGGCTCAGTATGCGTAATTGAATATATTTAGGCATTTATACTCTGTGGGCAATATTTGTGAGGTATGTAATTGTATGACTGGAAAATCCCAGGCAAATGCACAAAAAATTAACATAGTCAAAAAAATGTGAGTAGCTCAGTTGAAAATTTTTAAAAAATCAATAACTTTTCTATTTGCCAGCAATAACCTCTTAGAAAATGTAATAAGAAACATTCTTAGTAATAAACACAGAAAACATTTTAAACAACCTATAAATAACCTTAACAAGAAATGTATAGGACTTGTGTGAGGAAAGCTATACGATATCACTGAGATACATGAAAGAAATTTAGTAAGAAGTAGTATTTTTTTCCTAGAAGGTAAACTGAATATAATAAAAAATGTATTTCTTCTAAAATTAAGTATAAATATAAATGCAATTGCAATAAAAATTCCAGCTGAACTACTTCAAAATCTACTGCTAAAAATAATGGATAAAAATAGCTAAGACTTTTTTAAACTTTTTTTGAGATGGAGTCTAGCTCTGTCACCCAGGCTGTAGTGCACTGGCATGATCTCAGCTCACTGTGACCTCTGTTTCTCAGGTTCAAATAATTCCTCTGCCTCAGCCTCCCAAGTAGCTGAGACTACAGGTGTGCACCACCACGCCCAGCTAATTTTTGGTTAAGACATTTTTTTTAACAGAAAATTAAAGATTTATTTTTGTTTTCATTAGGAGTGATAATGGCAGAGTGGTTTTATAAAAGATAAAACACCGCCGGGCGCAGTGGCTCACACCTGTAATCCCAGCACTTTGGGAGGCTGAGGTGGGCAGACCACAAGGTCAGGAGATCAAGACCATCCTGGTCAACATGGTGAAATCCCATCACTACTAAAAAAATACAAAAATTAGTTGGGCGTGGTGGCGTGCACCTGCGGTCCCAGCTACTCGGGAGGCTGAGGCAGGAGAATTGCTTGAACACAGGAGAGGGAGATTGCAGTGAGCCAAGATTGCACCACTGCACTCCAGCCTGGCGCCTGGCAAAAGAGCAAACTCTGCCTCAAAAAACAAAAAAGAACAACAACAACAACAAAAAACCCATATCAGTAAGAGATGACAGTAAAACGATGCAATTTTGCTGGGCGTGGTAGCTTACGCCTGCAATCCCAATACCCTGGGAGGCCAAGGTGGGCAGACCCTGAGGTCAGGAGCTCAAGACCAGCCCGGCCAACAAGGCGAAACCTCATCTCTACCAAAAACATAAAAATTAGCCTGACATGGTGCGGCACACCTGCAACCCCAGAAGAAGAAACATGATATGAGATTTGCATTAATAGATAAAATCACACTGGCAATATTCAATCAAACTATATGTGAGTAAAATTCATTAAAGGTAAAAATAGTTTTCTAATAATAACAGATTATTCAATATATGCTGTTGGAAAGACTGGTTGTATATAAGAAAAAAATAAAATAGAATGCAAAAATGATTTCACATTATTTTCTGATAGAGATATAATTCACTGTCTTAAGAAAATAAGGAGCAGTCGTGTCAATAAGATGTAAGTCTCCACTTCTGATCAGAGAACTTTAAGATCCAATTCTGATACAGTGACCTCGGAGAAGATGAAACACCTCAGTGTGTTTGTTATTAACAAAAATAACAAAGATGAACAAGATCCCAGACTTCTGACAGGGCATTGTGCTTGTCAAAAGGCATGATCTGAATTTCAGCCTCCATGCTCTTCTCTCCTCTAAGACTCTTTTTAGCCAGGGAACTTGGTGTGGTGTATGTGAGCCCTGAAAGGGGTGTAGTATTCACACAGTCTGGAAGGCAGCTTGGCAAGTTACATGTATGAATGGTTTCTTTTAAGACTTTCACTTACAGAACAGTATCCTAGAAAGGTAACAGGATAAGTAAAAAAATAAGAAAACATTTTAAATTAGCTAACTAGTATTAATAGGATGTTGGCATACCTAAGAGATATTGTAGGTTTGGTTCTAGACCACTACAATAAAGTGATCATTGCAGTAAAGCAAGTCACACACATTTTTTGATTTGTTTTCCAGTGCATATAAAAGTTATGTTACACTATATTGTAGTGTATTAAGTGTATAGCAGCATTATGTCTAAAAAAAGAATGAACATACCTTAATTAAATATATGCTCTTGCTGAAGAATGATAACAATTATATGAGCCTTCAGTGAGTCATAATATTTTTGCTAGTGGAGGGTCTTGCCTTGATGTTGATGGCTGCTTACAAATCAGGTTGGTGATTGCTGAAGATTGGGATGGCTGTGGCAATTTCTTAAAGTAAGACAACGATGAAGCTTGACACATTAATTGACTCCTCCTTTTGCAAAAGATTTTTCTGTAGCATGCAGCGCTCTTTGATAGCATTTTATATACTGCAACACCTCTTTCAAAATTGGAGTCAATTCTTTCAAACCTTGCTGCTGCTTTATCAACTATATTTATGTAATATTGTAAACCTTTGCTGTCATTTTAATAATGTTCATTATTAAACCATTTTCTTGGTCATTCATGAAAAGCAACTTCTCATTCATTCAGGTTTAATCATGAGATTGCAAAGATCCAGTCACATCTTCCGTCTCTCCTTCTAATTCTAGTTCTCTTGCTATTTCCATCACATCTGAAGTTACTTATTCCACTGAAGTCTTGAACCCCTCAAGATCACCAGTGAGGGTTAGAATCAATTTCTTCAGTTAATATTTGTATTTTGACTTTCTCCCATGACTCTCAAATATTCTTGATGGCATTTAGAATGGTAAATCCTTTCCAGAAGATTTTCAATTTACTTTACCCAGATTCATCAGAGGACTCACTATCTTTGGGAGCTATAGCCTTACAAAATATATTTATTATATAATAAGACTTGAAAGTCAAAATGATACCTTAATCCATGGGCTGAAGAATAGATGTTGTGCTAGCAGGCATTAAAAACAACATTCACCTACTTGTACATCTTCGTCAGAGCTCTTAGGTGACCAGGTGCATTATCAATGAACAGTAATATTTTGAAAGAAATCATTTTTTTTTTCCTTCTGAGTGGTAGGTCTCAACAATGTGTATAAAATATTCAGTAAACCGTTCTGTAAATACATGTGCTATCATCCAGGCTTTATTGTTCAAAGTATAGAGCACAGGCAGAGTAGATTTAGTGTACTTCTTAATAACCCTAGAATCTTTGAAATGGTAAGGGACATCAGCTTCACCTTAAAGTTACCAGTTGCAACAGCCTCCAAAAGAGTCAATCTGTTCTTTGAAGCTCTGAAGCCAGGCATTAACTCCTCCTTTCTTTCTAGCTATGAAAGTCCTAGGTAGTATCTTCATTTTTTTTTAACTTTTAAGTTAGCGGTACATGTGCAGGTTTGTTATATAGGTAAACTCGTGTTATCAGAGTTATCAGAGTACAGATTATTTCATCACCCACGTATTGAGCTAGTACCCATCAGTTAGTTTTCTGGATCCTCTCCCTCCTCCCACCCTCCATGCTCAGGTAGGTCCGAGTGTTTGTTGTTACCCTTTATGTGTCCATGTGTTCTCATCATTTAGCTCCCACTTATAAGTGAGAACATACAGAATTTGATTTTCTCTTTCAACATCAGTATGTTAAGGATAATGGCCTCTAGCTCCATCCATATTCCTGTAAAGACATGATCTCATTCTTCTTATGATTGCATAGTACTCCATGGTGTACCACATTCTTTCAGTAAGACTATTTCATCTATACTGAAAATCTGTTGTTTAGTGCGGCCACCTTCTTCAGTGATCTTAGTCAGATTTTCTGGATCATTTGCCAGACCTTCTCCATCCGCACTTGTGGCTTTAACTTACACTTCTTTTTTGTTAGAGTCAACTTCTTTTCTTAAATGTCATGCACTCATCTCTGCTAGCTCTCAAGTTTTCTTTTCAACCTTGTTCACCTCTTTTGGCCTTCATAGAATGGGAGCGAGTTAGAGCCTTACTCTGAGTTAGTCTTTGCCTTAAGGGAATGTTGTGGTTGTTTTGATCTTCTATCCAGATGACTAAAACTTTCTCCAACTCACAAAAAGGCCATTTTACTTCCTTATTGTTTCTGTATTCACTTAAGCAGCACTTTTAATTTCCTTCAAGAACTTTTCCTTTACATTCATAACTTGGCTAACTATTTGGTACAAGAGCTTAGCTTTCGGCTTATGTTGCTTTTGAAATATCTTCCTCACTAAGCTTAATCATTTCTAGCTTTTGATTACAAGTGAGAGATCTGTAACTCTTCCTTTTACTTGAAAACCTAGATACCATTGTAGGGTTGTTAATTGGCCTAATTTTGATATTACTGTATTTCAGGGGATAGGGAGGATAAAGGAGAAAGAAAGAGATGGAGAAATGGGCAGTGGTGGAACAGTCAGAACACACACAACATTTATCAATTAGTTCGCTGTCTTAGATGCGTGCCATTCATAGTGCACCAAAAGTTATGATAGCAACATCATAATGACCGTAATAGATAAAACATAATGAAAAAGTTTAAATATTGTGAGAATTACTAAAATGTAACTCTGAAACATAAAATAAACACAAACTGATGGAAAAGTCGTGCTAGTAATCTTGCTTGATGCAGGATTGCCACAAAACTTCAATCTGTAGAAAACACAGCATCTGCAAAGTACAATAAAGCGAAGTGCAATAAAATAAGGTATGCCTGCATATACACACACAAAATAACCAATCAAAATTATTTTTAAAAGTTTAACTAATGTGATAGGGTAAAGAGCAGCATGTTTTGGAGTTATAATTTATATTTCTCCTGCAAGCGATATTTGGCATTTCTCTGTCAGTGTTTATTGGCAGCTTGCACTTCTCTGATTTAACTATTTATGTCCTTGGAATTTAATTTTTTCAGTTTTGTCATTTACTATATGTTTAAAAGTTTTATACTGAGGACATTTTATACTCAGAGAAAAAGCACAATTTTTTTAAGTCATGAGATTGGTTTATTTTTGGAAATTATCTCTATAACTAAATGATGAAAGTCAAGGCTACAGATGCTAATTAAAAATAAGTTTGCAAATCCCAACTGTGCTTGGGATTTAAGTCTGCCTTAAATCTCAAGCAGAGTAAATGGAACTTTATCACAGGAGCAATAGAGAGCAAGTGAAAACTTTGAGTAGGAATGTAGTGAGATGAACACGGTGTTCATTATTATTTATTTGATAAAGGAAAAACATATAGAAAAGGCTCATAACTATCCCCTGCCCTTTGTTACCATATGGTGACCTGCTGTTTTCTCCCAGTGTTCTGTATTACATTTACGTTTCCCTGGTGTGAAAAAGACTTTCAGGTATAATAAAGAGTAATGGCCTAACACCAAGAAAATACAAATTTGAGCTTCAGATTAGAAATTTTGCTGCAGGTAAGGATATTAAAATCAGAATCAGTTTTTAAAAAGTGATGAAATGAGATGCTTGAATAATTTAAAATGAGATGTGTTAAGTCCTGCTAAAAAATAAAATTTGCAGAATAATTGGGATAAGCAAAAATGAAATTAGATTTTTCAACATTTTTCTATATCTGTAATTTGTTATTAACCTGCCATTAAAAAAGAACTATATACTTTCTTGTAAAAATAATACAAATTTGAAATAATCATAAATAGCTTTTAGTCTCTGCTTTTGATTTTTTTTTTTTTTTTTTGGTCCAAGAAGAAAAAGAACATAAAATAAAACCTTTATAGGCTCTTGCTGTCCACTTCGTTTTTTTTCTGTTCGCCTCCTGAAAGTTGGAGGTGTAAGACATTTCAGTTCACTTCATTAGCCAACTCTTCAGTAGGGCATTGTCTGGGCTCCTACAATTTCTGGTCTCATTTCTCAGACCACGACTGCCTATGTGTATTCCTGACAGTCTAGCCACCTTCTGGGATGATAACTGCAAATCATCAAAGACATGCCATTAAGGGACATGTAATACCAGCTTGAGAAAGGGAAACAAATTGAAAAATGGCGAAAGAAATAAACTCATTGATGTCCAGAAAATTTTTGGAGAAAGTAGTTCATTTTCTCCTTCTCCTCAAGTACAAAGGGTTTCAAAGTTTGGAGGATGAGACTGTTCAGAATAGAAATGTACAAACTCTAAAACCAAGGATGCTAAGGAATCATGGCCTTAGTCTTAGAGAAAGGTTACCTTTTGGGGTTTTGGATGACGGAGGCTTTGCTGACTTTGGGATAGGTGTGAAGAAACTTTGTGTTAGAAACATGTTTATTACTGATGCAAATAGTGTGGGGAACTCACTGCTTTAGACTTGCTCTAGGGCAAAGTTAAGGGGCCTACCATCTCATTTGAATTCTTTTGTTCGGGTAATGGGCATAGAAAAAGCATTTGGATTCTATGGCAAGTTCTTGATAATCCCTGATGAAAGCTAGTAGCTGGCTGGGTTTCTGGCCCTTGAGGACAACAGTGGAAAGAGGGAAATGGACTTCTATACCTCTTTAAAAATTTGTCTTCTCTGGTTTCAAATGACTTGCTTCATGAGATAATACACTATTACTAAGAAATTACTCAGACAATATTGAACACATTTAAGTTCTGATTATTATTGGATATGACAGAGCAGTTTCTAAAGACTCCAGAAGTACTTTCTTCTTGAGTAATACTTATTTCTAGACCAAAAATATGATTGCATACTCACAGCCCAGGTGTGTCAAAGTAAAAACGAAACTTCTCAACAAAAATAACATGACTCTAGCAGAAAGCATATTAAAAATGCATTTCTCCAGCTTTGCTTATATGACTGAGTTTAAAAAATTTACTCCTGACAATAATTCTGTCAGTAAAGGACTAATATTCTCATTTTACAAATAAAAACCAGGAGACTTGCAGGATACTGTTGAATGTGGGATTTCATACTCCTGGCAATGATCTGGTGCTGTTTCCACTACACTAGAACCTTGTGCGTGAAATACACAAAGAATGTAAAACACAGTTCACTGATTTTTTTTTTCTCAAATCTAAATTTTAGTGGGGTCAATAAAACCAAAAGATCCTTTAATGTTGATTCATCGCTGGAAGAACAACTCCATTTTTACACATTTAACTTTAAATTTGTAATATTTTATCAAAATATTGTAATTTTTATATCTAAAAATAATATGTGTGTTTGAGATCATTAATTGAATATCAGTAATTATATGTCAAAGTTGAGCTTTAACGGAGAATTTTGATTTGTTTACTTTGGGTAGATGGCATACTTGTATATGAATTACATTTTATTCAATCGCCATCTAACGTGCTAATTTTCAGTTGAGCCAGTTATGCTCATTTTCCCTGTAACAACACTCGAAGGCAGATTTAATTATTGTAATTTCACATAGTAAGAAATGAAGCACAAAAGAGTTAAATGGCTAGATTCATGTTACTAGTGACATAGTTCAAGCTGAAAGATGGTTTTATCGTATATCGGATATTATTCACCTGGATGTTTTCAAGCTTCGCCTGAATTCCCAGACTACATTTTGCTTCAATAACTAAACAGAATGGCTTGAATCCTCTCTCATCTATTATGAAGAGGCTACATTCTTCTCAAACAGTCCAGGTGTTCTTTGGGTGTTTATGATTCTATGGTTAAATCTTGCTTTGAATTCCTGAGGACTCCAATATTCTTATCTCAATTGCCAGGCATTATTAAATATGAGGCATTTCCGTCTCACTGTGATGTGCTCTGATGAGCTGCAGTGGGTGTAGTTCTCAACCCATACCCATCACAGATAATATATTACTGGGCACCTTTTGCTTTAGAGGCATGCCATCTGTCTTAAGTTTCTCTGGCCTGAGAACCTTTTCTTCCATCCAACCTTTCCTTTTCTCTCTGTCCCAAAACCTGTCTCCCACACATGCAAAATAAATAATTATTCTTCTTATTCATTATGTAAATTAAGGCTTTGAGTCATCTCTTATTTAGCCTATACATAGAATTCTTTATTTTAAGCAAATGTATTGTTTTTTCCTAAACATACAGGAGGTTCTCCCTTGATGAGGAATTCTACTATATTCTATGGTAGACATAGAATCAGAGTTTGTCTTTTTATCATGTTGATATTGCATTTGGGCAGCTAGAGATTTCCTGATAGTCTTCTGCCTTGATTACACTCTTCGTGGCTTACACGTTTTGTTTCTAAATCAATATCCACCCTTCTTTTTCTCCTTACTAACAGAACTGTGATTTTTTTTGAAGGGGTGGAGGGTGAAGGGGTAGTAATATGCTCTCTCAAAATACTGTTCTCCTTGTGTATCTTTAGCTGGTGATAGGCATGTGGAATATTCCTAGTCAAAATGCTCTCAGATCCAAGCATAGAGATCTCTGCTTTGGGTTCCACATTTCAGAGAGCGCCATGCATCACAAACAGATAAAAAATAAATGTATTAAACAACACAAGTGCCTGTGTCACTCAGGACCTGTCATTGAGCATGGACACATCCTAAACACCTGTTCTCATGACTGATAACTCTTCGGGCCTCAGGAAGTGAGATATGCTTGTCCACATCTCATAGCATCTGTAGACAAAATATAAACCAATTGTACCCAAATACTCAGAATTATTGTGGCTTATGCTGCTGCTGAATTTGAAGATGGACTTTGTGGTAAAGCCAGGGAGTTAGAAGAGCAGGAGTGCTTAGATAAGAAAAAAAGAATTTTAGTTAAACGGTTAAATCCTTCTCATATAGCATAAATGAAATCTATTCTTCCTTGATAATTTTATTGCGTTTCCACTCACTTGATTCTTATTATTCCCCTCGTTGTGATTCCAGAAGTAATTAATAATTAGTTCGGTATTTACAAAAGCTGCAGTTTTGTGTATTGAAGAATGCAAACTAAATTTATAGTTGAATATCCAGATCTAGCAGTAATATGTGAAGCATAACAATTTTTGATATTGGCAACAACACTAAAGTTGTCAGTAGTTTTAATTGTATATGTATATTTAATATGATTTAATTAAATTTTTAAAAATTGTCCGAAACTTTTCAGCTGAATCTAAAAAACTTTGGTTTTAAAATATGATATTCCTTCATTATATTTGTATTTTGCTTTTACAATTTAATATATAACTTCAAATACATTTTGAAAACATGACAAAAGAAATTTAAATTTTTTGATCATTTAAACAAATTTAAGATTTCGGTTAACATATATTCAAATTATGTACACATTTCCAATAGCACCACTGCATTAAAATTCCTTTTGCCAGTAATCTTCATTATACCAAATTTGCAAAATTTTTGCATATTTAAAATTTGAACTATTAGCAGATTTCCACACAAATAAATGCTCCCATCTTGAAATATTTATTTTTCTCTTCTGGATCTTTCAGTTTTCTTACTATCTCATTATTTATTTTCAGTATTATTTTTCTTCTATTCCTAACTTTTGAATTTTGGCTACTATCAGAGTTATTTTATGTTTTATATACAATCTGATTCCATTGATTTTATCTAGTCTTTCTAATAATAATTGAGACAATACAAAGATCAAACTGTAAAATCAGGCTTAAAAGATACAATATCTTAACAACTATCAAAATTTACTAATGATTTCATAGATACATGCCATTCCAGTTTATTTGTCCTAAGCAATCCTAGAATGAATATATTGTGATAAAATCAATCCTTAGGTAAGTCCTCTCTTACTAGCAAATTTGTACGTTTATCAGTAGGGCAATTATACTTGTGTCCAAGGAGACTTGTGCAGTAATGCCCCCTTTCTTTTCCCAGCTGGTGTGCTCTGATGAAAGGAGAGATGGATTGCAATCCTGTTGCTAACCCTTCTCTCCCAAACTAATGTTTGTATATTGATATTGATGTCAGTATAATGATGTTAATTCCGCCCACATTCAATCTAGCTCTTTATGCTCAATGCCATATTTATTTGGTGTAGGATATGGTAGGCACTGTCCTAGGTGCTGGATTGTCAAAGTAGATTAAGACACAGTCTAAATCCTCATTTCTTTCTCATAAAGGTGGTGTCTGAGAGATTCTAGTAGAAAATAAGACATTAACCACAATTGTAAATAGGCACATTTAATTAACATTAATGGTGCTTTGGGTTCAAGGGCACAGAAACCACTCAATCTGGGGGACGAAACTCCTTTGTATAAAAGGCTATATGGATTTACACTTTATATTTATCCTTGACTCATGTTTAAATTAGGTGAATGATTGTGCAATCTGTATTTTTGTTATTGATGTATGTATCTCACTATTTTAAAGTTAATAAACTTGAATCTTTCTTCATAGTTAATTGTTTCATAGTTCATGACATCTAGAACCAGGTGGTACAACATAAATTCAATAGACTTATCATAAAGTCCAGAGTCTAATCTAGTTTAGATACAGGAGAGACTTAAGGCACAATTCATCCTGAGACAAATTCCTCTTTAGCCATGAGCCTGTGAAATTGAACAAGAATCTACTCCCAAAATCTAATTGTGACCCAGTGATGGGATAGACATTCGTATTCCAAATGAAAGAAATAGGCAAGAACATAGGAGTAACGAAGTGTGTCCAAAAGCCAGCAGGACAATTAAATCTTAAAACTTCAGGATAATTTTTTACTCTCTGCTCTGCCTTCTGGCCACACTAGGGCAGAGGTTGGGACCCCGAAACCTCAGGTAGCCCTGCCCTCATGGCTTTGGTGGGCTCATATCATGCCTCAGCTCTCATAGGTTGGAGTCTCATGCATGCAGCTCTCACAGGGTGGTGTGGTATGTGGGTAGCTCTACAGTTCTGGGTTTTCAGGGGCAGCATCACCCCCGTGACTCCAGTAGGCATCGCCCTAATGGAAACTCTCTTAGGTAGCTCTTCCTTGTGCAGGTTTCTTCTTGGGCTCTCAGGCTATCAGACATAACCTTTGAAATACAGGTAGAGGTATCCAGGCCTTCACAGCTCGTGACCTCTATGCACCTGTAGAATTACCACAGTATGGATGTCACCAAATCTTACTGCTTGTGACCTCTAGTGCAGTGGACTGAGCTGCACCTGGGTCTGCTTGATACACAACTGGGGCAGGCAGCTGAGGGGTCCTGCGCTGGGACGCAAGGTATAGAGACTTGAAGTGGCCCTGGGCAGCAAGCCCTCCTGTATTAATTTTTATTATAGTCCATTGTATGCTGCTATAACATGATACCACAGTCTGGGTAATTTATAATAAAAAGAAATTTATTGGCCCACCAGTTACGGAAACTGTGGGGGCTGGTATCTGGCAAGGGCCTTCTCACTGTGTCATAAAAGGCAGAAGAGCAAATGGGGACGGAGGGAGGGACAGGAAGAGGGGGAGAGAGAGAGAGAGAAAGAGAGAGAGAGAGAGAGAGAAAAGAAACCAAACTTCCCTGTTTATCAGAAGCCTGCTCTGTGACAATGACATTAATCCATTCATAAGGACAGTCCTGATGGCCTAATTAACTCTTATTAGGCCACACCTGTCAAGATCATTGCTTTGGGGGTTAAGTTTCCAACACACGCTTTTTGGGGGGGGAACCCATTTAAACCATAGCAATCATGTTTTTATTGTCTTTATTTTATAATACTTTGACTTCTTGGAACCATGCAGACTCAAGAAGAAAATGCTGCTTCCAGGGCTAAGTAATTTCTAGAGATAGCCAATAACTTCCCTGCAAGCACACCTTTCATATGCAAAACAACCAATCCAAAGTCCATGTTTCCAAACTCTTTTTTTTTTTTTTTGGTGAAATTTCACACTTCAAGCCCATAGTCCTCCCACCCTAAATCACCCTAGGACCAGGTATTGGGCAACTAGAGAACACTCCTCCAGCTCAGAGCTCTCCAAAAGTTTTCAAACTATCCAGTCTTAACCTTCTAAATATACCTACCCTACTTTGCCTGTTTCTTCTCATGAAAACCACTAAAGGCTCTGGTCTGTGTTCCACTGATACTCATTCGTATCTTCACTGACCCTGGTACTTGTCCATGGGGCCCTGTGTAACATTGTGTGCCCTCTTCTCTTGGAACCTGTCAGTAATTCAACTTCTTTCAATTTAACCTCTTATGTCCTCACTCAATCACCTTTATAAATTAAACCTCAGACACTATCACAACTGATTCTCACACATATCCCTCTATCAAAGCAATTTTTAAAAGACAGCTAGACATCATCTTGCAAGTTCCCAACAGAAAAATGTTCAGCTGTCATATGTCCTCAGTGTTTCTTCAAAGACCACTTCAGAAATATGGATTCTAGACCACGACCTCACATACTCTCTTGATCTTCCTCTAGGATCCTCATACCCTTCCCGTTTGCTAGTTCTTACGAAGCACATTGACCTCTAAATTGAAATTTGAAAATTTGAAGTTTTCAGCAATTGACTCTCTTATCTTTTCCATTTATACTCTTTCTAGTTGATTTTTATAGCTTCACGGCTTTAAAGTTCATCTCTACACTGATAAATTAATATCTCCTGGTCAGATCCCGCTCCTGAACATGAGGCTTGTATATCAAATACCGCACTCAACATCACTTTGTAGTCTAAAAGATATTTCAAAGTACTATGTCCTAAAGTTAGCATCTTAAAATTAATCATGGAATTATCTTTGATTTTTTTACCTTTACCTCACTTTCACATTGTCCATCAGTGAATCCTGGCTCTTCTTAACAGAATAGCTGGAGTAATCTCTTTAATACTGAAATCATGCCACTCCTCACCCTCAGCTATTTCCATCATTTCCCATTATACTCAGGGCACAAACACAGTTCTCTGCCATAGTTTTGTAAGGTCTTCCAGTACTATTCTGATCATATTATTCCAGTTTCCTCTCTCTCTGCTATCCATTGCTCTGGTCTTTTTGCAGTTCCTTGAAACATGCTGAGCACTTTCCTGCTTTACCACTTTGCTTTTGTGTTGCCCAGGAAACTCCTCTTCTACATCTGTGAGGCTCACTCTTTTCTATCCTTCAGATCTCTGTTTTAATGTCACTAGTGACTGAAGTCTTCCCTGACCACTGTATATACAAGAACATGCCACCCTGACTCCAAAAGCCCCTATTCAACTTGTTTCATAGTTGTACATTTCATTTTGTTTCATTTATTACACTGAAATAAATGAAAATCATGTATTTATGAATGTACATGCATTCCATGTATTACACTTAAATAAATAAAAATAATTTCATTTATTATGCTTTTTTTAACCTTTTAATTTGTTGAGTATATGTCTTTCCTCCTACAGATCAATCATTTCTGTCTAAATCATGAGTTTTGTGAAGTCAGGACATTTCGTTAGGTTTATTTACATTATCTTACTACCTAAGATAATGCCTGATACATGGTTGCTGATATGGCTGGGCTCTGTGTCCCCACCCAAATCTCATCCAGAATTGTATCTCCATATGTTGATGGAGGGACCTGATAGGAGGTAATTGGATCATGGATGCTCTTTCCCCTGTACTGTTCTCATGATAGGGAGTTCTCATGAGATCTGATGGTTTAAAAGTGGTGGTTTTCCCTGCCTCTCTCTCTCTCCTGCTGCCATGTAAGACACACCTTGCTTTCTCTCTCCTTTATGCCGTAATTTTAAGTTTCCTGAGGCTTCCCCAGCCATGGCAAATTGTGATTAAATTAAACCTCTTTTTCTTTATAAATTACCAAGTCTCAGGTAGTTTCTTTATAGCAGTGTAAGAATGGCCTAGTACAGTTGGCATTCACGGTAGTATCTTTATAGCAGTGTGAGAATGGCCTGTACAGTTGGCATTCACAATGCATGTTTGCTGAATAAATGCATTAATTTTTAATTTAGTGAAGTGCTATCATATAACAATTCTGTGAGAGAAAGATGGTGAAAAAATAAATTATTTGAAATCTGACAGTACAACTTATTTAGCTTTGGTGAGAGGAATTTCATTCAGCTGTATTTTTTTTTGTCTGAATCCAGATTTCTGATTTACTTCATATCCTGTTTCTTAGGGTGGTTTGATTGCAAGTCAAAAATCATAAATTAGAGGTTATGAATAATAAAATATAAATGAGTCTTGTATGTTTGAAATACATTTATTTTTCAATATAAATAATATACCTGTAGATTTCATTATTGATCTTAAATGCAAGGTTGTCTTGCAAAGGTTAAAAAAAAAAAGCTTATTAAATATCTAAAGACAATAGTTGAGCTCAAATATTATAGAATAGCTTTTAACTTCAATATGTGTAACTTGAAACATATTATTATGCTAATTTTAATGTAAAATAAATTACTTCTAAAATTTTTAAAAAATTGTTTTGAATCAAAATTATGAGTAGACAATTTAAAAAAAAATAAGCAGTTGAATTGCATCCAACATGACTATTTTTATTTATATGACCATCTTTTACAAGTAGCTTTGGATATATAGGCAAGCTGCCTTGCAGCCCACCTTCCCAATGGATCTGAGTAGCTTAATATGTTACGCATTTTATCCTCTTAAGAAAACGTTTCTTACTTTCAAGCTATAATTAACTTATTCTTTGATGATAGTTTACTGCATCAAACAAGTTAATCCTTCCAAATCCTCATATCCACTGGTGATGAGAGAGAAAGATGAATTTTGAATTTAACAGTGAGTTAAAGCATTAACTTAAAAATTGCATTTTACTGGTTTTCATTCATAATTTATTTTAACTGTACTATTTTGCTACAGGTTTATTTGTTTTTCAAGAGAAGAAAAAGAGTTTCTATGCCCAAGGATTTCATGAAACTGAGAAGCTCATTATGTGGCCAATTATTGTTCATAATCTGACAGCTTTGCAACAGTCTCCAGAAATCTGTCACTTTCTCACCACAGACATGTTCTGTTCAACAAGCCCCTATAGCACAGGTTAAACTATTCTTAAAAAGTGTTTGACCTCATTCCTTGTACCCTGCGGGGAAAAAAATTTAACATTTAACCAACAGTGAGGAATCCTTGTTGAGGGTGAAAATATTATTTTTTTCCCTAGCTGGGTGTCTGCTCAGTTGAATCATGGTTGAAATAGTCTAGTTAGATTTAATAGCTATGAAGAAGTTTTGATTTTTTTCTTGATCCTACACTTTCCTGTACTTCATAAATTCTTTGTAAAGACTATTTTAATATTTTCTCTGAAGACTAAAAATATACTCAGTGTAGTCTAATCAGTAAAATATCCTCAACTACAATTACTTCAGTGGTCTGTTTTTCCAACATGTCAAAGACAGTGTATGTGCAATGGAGTATATGAAAATGTATATTACAGATAAAAATAATAAAATTATCTACCACATACCCACCACCTTGGCCAAGAGGCAAAACTTCACTTTTTAAATTTTATCCAAGCAGCCTTCTTGTATCTCTCTTGCTCTTCCCAGAGGTAATTGGTTCTTGAAATTTGAAGTAGATATTTCTTTGTTTTCTATTACAATTTTTGCCATCTTTATGAATCCCTATCCAACTCTAATAAATACATAATTTAATTCTATGTATTTCAGGCATTATAGAGAAGGAATCATAGCATATTTATTCTTCTATAACTTGCTTTTTTGACCATGGTCCTTTTAGGTCACCCATGTTAATAATTACGGCTTCTCTTCAAATTTATTCATAGCTGCATAGTATTCCACTGAATACATGTACTATACATCATCAGTCCACTACAGTTTTGATGGCTTTTTGTCTTTCCAGTTTTTGACATTCTGACTGATGCTATTACAGAAATGCCTCTAATGTCTTCTGTACACATGCAACATTTTCACTGGGTACTTCTTCCTAGGACCAGAACTGCTGAATAGTGAAATGTATTCATGCCCACTGACACCACACAGTGCTAATTATTTTCAAAGTTGTTTATTGCACACTCATCAGCATATGAAATTTCTAGTTGCTCTACATAATGTTATCTGAAATTTTTTTACAGTCAGTATAAAATGATAGCTTGTCGTTGCTTTAATTTGCATTTTTACTTCCATTCTACTTAAACATATTCTCATACATGTTATTTCTTTTGTGAAATTCCTTTTAATGTATTTTGTTCACTTTTAAAGACATGTTAAATATGTAATCTTCTATGGTTGTAATGATTTTTATCTGCTTGCTCTTAGAGGGACGTGTGTTAAAATATTTTATTGTGACTTTGGATCTGTATGTTTCCGTGATTCTTCCAATCTTTGTTTTACCTGTTTAGAGACTTTTTAGTACACACAGACACCATATCCTTTTACTTCACGGTGAGTTATCAGCATTATGCAGAGACCTTAAAGATTTCTAATCATGTTTTTGCATTATGTAGTACACTTGTTTATTTTTGGAAACCAATTTTAATTAATTCTCATTGTTTGACATTATTGTAACTACACTTGTCTTCTTTGATTACTATTTACCCCATATGTATACCCACACATAAAACCTTTACTTTCAACTTTTATCAACATATGCTTTGTATGTGTCTGTAAAACACAGTAAAATCCAATTTCATTTGTATTTTTTAATCTTATCTGAAAATATCTGTTTTTAATATTTAGTCCATTTACTTTTAATGGTTAATATATTTTTATTTATTTTTGTCTACTTAGTTTATACTTTTTTTTCCAATTTTTATGTGTTTTTGTTTTATTTTCTTCTTTATTTGAAATTAGTGAGCTTTTTTCTCATTCCATTTTGAAATTTCTCTGTACTTTGCCTACATTCTATAAACATATTTCTGCTAAATACGGCATTCTTGATTGATTGATAGCTTTTCTGTTGTTGCTGGTCTTTCAGAGAAGTCAGCTGTCAGTTCCTTGTCACTCTTTTGATAGTAATATTTTTCTCTCCAAACACTTTTAAGATCTGTTCATGGCATTTTTATACTTTCACTATTCTTATTTGGATTTCTTGGCCTTATTAAATATGTCAATTGTATTCATACTTCAATTCTAGAATGTTCCTAGATGCTCCTTTTAAATGTATTGCCTGTGCAACCTTTATTCTTACTTTCTGAGATTTTTGAATGGGCCCATAGTAAACTCTTTTATTCCACCTTTCATAACTCTTAATTTCATTTTTTCATGGTTACCTTGCTGTTCTCTATATTCATAATTGTTTTTTCAGTTCTACATTTCAATTAATAATTTTCTATTTATCCATGTCTAGGTTGCCTCTTTAACACAGTGATAAGTAGTTTAATTTCAATTACACATTTTCACTTCTAGGAAAGATTTTATTTTTTCAAATTTACCTGCTATTTACTTACTTTTCAAAAACTCTCTTTTATGTCTTCAAACATAATAAATATTCTCATTTTATATTATATGTCTGATGATTTTGATAGCTGATGTTTTTGTGAGTCTAAATTTGTTCGTTGTCACTTCTGCTGGTTTTGGCTGACATTGTAGTTTCCTTTCGTATTTGATTGTTTGGGGGAGTAAGGAATTTAATTTCTTTGGAACTTGATCTGCAAAAAGTCTTTGAAAACTGGGGAAGAGATGAGTACATCCAAAAATGATATGCACTACCAAGCCAGAAATACTAGGAACATAACTCTTAAATTAACCTTTTAATTGCAACTAAGACAACGTGAACTAGTTTGCAACCACATGTATAGAAAAGCTTAAGGTTTCAAACTTTAGAGAGAATTTTTTTCTCCTCTATTGAGCATGAGCTTCAAGACTGACAGTTTACCATGTAGATCTTTTGGTACTGGAATTTAATAATAGGTGCATCAGATAGATAGAGAGAGAGGTACTTGTTATAGGAATTTGCTCATGTGATTATGGAGGCTGAGAAGTCCCATCATCTATCTGCTGTCTGCCAGCTGGAAAGCCAGGAAAGTGGTGCAATTCAGTAGAGTCTTAGGGTCCGAGGACCACAGAGGTATGTGTTTCAAGGGGGTGGAAATGGGCACAGGTGTTAAGCCAAAGGCCTAAGAACCAGGAGCTCTGATACCTGAGGGCAGGAGACGAATTTCT
Organism: Alouatta palliata; assembly: GCA_004027835.1. Taxonomy (NCBI): domain Eukaryota; kingdom Metazoa; phylum Chordata; class Mammalia; order Primates; family Atelidae; genus Alouatta; species Alouatta palliata. The sequence continues at coordinate 59,410 of PVKV010005141.1, forward strand.
CAGCTGAAGGAGAGGGAGAGAGAATTTGCCCTTCCGGGCCTTTTTGTTGTATTCAGGTCCACCATCAACAGATTGGATGACACCAGCCCACGTTGGTGAGAGCCGAGCTTCATTGCTGGGTCCACTTACTCAAATGCTAGTTTCTTATAGAAACACCCTCAAAGACACCCAGGAATAATGGTTTACAAGTTATACGGGCATTCTTTAACTTATTATTTTTCCATCTCAGAACCATGGGAGGTCAGAAAACTGATGCTCAAGTTTGTTGGGTTTTGGAAAATCCCTACAAGCTCAAGGGTAACATCAGGTATTTTCCTCTCTAGACTTCTGCCTTCACTCATTCCCTGTTCTGACTATTCCTCACTGTATTGCCATCTCATCATATAATCATAATGCTTTACACATTTTATCTGTACTTTTTTAAAATTTTTTTGGAGAAATGAAGATTATTTTTTATTTTTAATTTTTTGAGATGGAGTCTCACTCTGTAGCCAGACTGGAGCTCAGTGGTGCGATCTTGGCTCACTGCAATCTCCACCTCCCAGGTTCAAGTGACTTTCCTGCCTCAGCCTCCAGAGTAGTTGGGATTACAGGCACCTGCCACTACGTGCAGCTAATTTTTGTATTTTTAGTAGAGACGGGGTTTCACCATGTTGGCCAAGATGGTCTCGAACTCCTGACCTCAGGTGATCCACCCACCTCAGCCTCCCAAAGTGTTGGGACTACAGGCGTTAACCATCACACCCAGCCGGAAATTGAGTTTTATATATTACTAGAAATGAAACTTCTTTAGTGATTAATTTTAAATATTATACATAACTTTATTACTTAAGATATCCTAATATAGGTAATGCATGGGCTTTTATGAGTTTGTCCTGTAATCCCAAATGACTGAATCTCAAGTCTTGAAGTTATTCTTGATTGGTATTAACACTATTAAAAGGGAAAGAAAGTAAAAAGAAAAGTACTCTTAATGAAATTTTGAATCAGAAACTGTGTACCTTCTTTTGACGGTTATATGATTTTCCAATAAGTAAAATTGATGTAATTATTTTTATATGGATAACAAGAGAATTGACACACAAGATATGTTTGATACATATAAGTAAAATTCTAAGACTGCAATAAGAATGGGATAAAAAAAATGTAACAGTGGCATGCCCAAACAAAAAGAACCTTATCCAGACCTCTAGGGTAACAGTCCTCAACCTTTTTGGCACCAGGGACTTGATTTCCTGGGAGACAATTTTTCCACAGACCAGGCACGGAGGGGAGAGAGGATGGTTTTGGGATGAAACTGCTCCACCTCAGATCATCAGGTATTAGTTAAATTCTCCTAAGGAGCACACAACCTAGATGCTTCACACGCACAGTTCACAATGTAGTTTAGGCTCCTGTGAGAATGTAATGCCACTGGGCTCCATGGCTCCTGCCTGTAATCCCAGCACTTTGGGAGGCTGAGGCAGGTGGATCACTTAAGGCAAAGAGTTTGAGACTAGCCTGGCCAACATGGGTAAACCCTGTCTCTACTACAAATACAAAAATTAGCTGGGTGTGGTGACACAGACCTGTAATCCCAGCTGGGTGGCTGAGGCATGACAATCTCTTGACCCTGGTAGGCAGAGGTTGCAGTGAGCCAAGATGGTGCCACTGTACTCCAGCCTGGGCAATGAAATGAAATGAGAGAGAGGGAATGAATCTAATGCTGTTGATCTGACACCAACAGGAGGCAGAGCTCAGGAGGTAATGCTCACTTACCTGCTGTGTGGCCTGTTCCAAGACCAGCAGCTGTGGGTGGTTCAGGAGTTGGGAACTCCTGCTCTAGGTGAATATTCACCAAATTAGTCTCAGGGTAGGAAGGACACACAAATCTGTTGAGTTGTTCCATTTCAGATTATTTTTATTAGGTAGGTGCAAAAGTAACTGCGGTTGCCATTATGTTTAATAGCCAAAACTACAATTACTTTTGCACCAACCTACTAACATCCAAAGAGATTTCCTTAATTAGAAGTTATTTGGACTCTAAAATCATGTGCAGAATGAATAGTAAGTAGATACTAAGATGTTAGTTTAAACAATGTATACCAATACAGCAAAATAAATATACATAACATACGTGTATGACCTTAATGGAGTTTCAGGCCTTCAATTCTAGTCCCTTCTAAAAGTTATTGTGCAGGTCATAACTAGGAATTTTGATCAGGTAATTGCAGCTATCCTGCATTTAGCTCCCTCTTCAGGCCAATTCTGTTCTCTACCAATCTTCTGCCCCTGGCTGGTGTGGATCCTATTCAATCTGGTTATTTTATTCTATCATGAAGACATGAATATTAATTGAAAAGAATCTGGTGACTCTGTCTGCAATTACAAATGCTGGGGAGTTTGTAATATCAATGACACTGACTTTTACAAATCTATCTCTTCTCTTCTGATCCTCTTGGTCCATGTCCATATGATTCACTTCTTTGTCACTGAGCCTTCTGTAGTTGCATGCTAAATTTCAGAAATGCTTATTTCTATGTTTACTTAGGAGATTTTCATTGGTTTCATCAAGTTTTAGAACTTTTAGGTTGAAAATAGCCTCATAATGACTATTTACATGTCAAAAAATTTAAAAAAGTTCTTTGAAAATGTTTTCTCCATTTTTGAGACTGATGTTCTTTGAAAGGATTAATTAGTGTATTAGACTTCCAAGTGACCATACCTTTTCTATGTCTTGATTGAGAAAACACAGAATAATTGTAACTTCCTATTTAGTAACTCTTAAATAATGTGATATTTTATTAAACAATTGAGAATATTTTCCTGAAAAATGGTAGAGTATGAAAAATATTTTCAGATCAGAACATGATATTTTCTGATCTCCTTGGGATGTTATATGAATGTTGAATTCAAGAACACTAAATAAAATGAACATATAATCATTTAAACTGTTCATAGCCCAAACTTTTAGAACAATTGTTCTGTGTTTATGTTCTAAATCACAGTGTTAAATGGTTGGCAATGGGAAAGATTGAACATTTTCTCTTTTATAAGAGAAAAAAATTGGCAGCATTTTTTTTTTTTTTTGCTGCCAATAATAGAAACCAGATCTCGATAACTAAACAGGACATACAATTATTGTAAGAGTTGTGAATATATCTCTGATCAATAAGAAGCCTTGACAAAACAGAAATCTGTACCTCAACATGTTCACACCATACAGCAGCTGGATCTCCACTCCTTCCCTGGCAGTTTTCAGATATGCAATGCTGACTTTTCACCTCTGCTGTCTCTGCCATCACTGCTAAGAGTAACCTCCCAAGATTCGCTCTTAAGGGAGTATGTTAGTTTTACTAGGAAGACATGACTTTACTGTATGTACCATTAGAGGGAACTTTGAAATAAAATACACCAAATCTTAAACTATATGTTTGGACAATATGGGAGATCAATAAGAGATGTAGTTAAATTATTATTATTGAGAAAAATTCATGGAACAGATATTTCCACTGTTGGCTTTGATTATATTCAATTCATTTTATGCTGCCTGCTCATTGGAAAATTATATTTTGAATTTATTTTGATTGAAAAGTATACATTATATATTTCCTTGTATAACAGGATGCTTTGATATATGTATACATTGTGAAATGGCTAAATTCAGGAGATTTCACTGATTTCATAAATTGCTTTTTATATTTCTGTGAAAAATGTAACATGTATTACCTCACGTACTTATCTTTTTTTTTTTTTTTTTGTAATGGAAACACATAAAATCTACTTTCTTAGAAATTTTCAAATATCCAGTATACTGCTGTTAACTGTAGTCACTATGAGGTACAGTAGATGTCTCCGATTTATTGCTTCTAAGTGAAACTGTGTCCTTTGACTAACATCTCCTCAATCTCTCCCCTCTGGCCTCTGTTAATCATCATATAACTCTCTGTTTGTATGAGTCTGACTTTTTAAATAATCTACATATAAGTGATTTTATTCAGTATTTGTCTTTCTGTGCCCGGCTGATTTCACTTAACATAATGTTCTTCAGTTCATCCATGTTGTTGTAAGTGACAGGATTTCCTTGTGTTTTAGGGCTGAATAGTGTTCCACTGTGTGTACATGTATGTGTATATATATACATACATATATATATATATATATATATATATATATCACAGTTTCTTTATCCATACATCTATTAATGGATACTTAGGTGAACTATTGTGAATAATACTTTGATAAACATGGGAGTACAGGTATCTCTTTAACACATTGATTTCACTTGCTTTGGATATATAGCCAGTACTGGGTTTACTCGACCATATGTTAGTTTTTTTCTTCTTATTAAGGAATCTCCACATCGTTTTCCATAGTGATTGTACTAATTTACATTCCCAGCAACAGTATATGAGGGTTCCCTTTTCTTCACATCCTTCTGAATACTTGTTATCTTTATCTTATTTTGTGATAGCCATTCTAATAAGTGATAAGTGATATCTCATTGTGATTTTTTCCTCTGGTAAATAATGTTGTTGAGCACCATTTTATGTACCTATTAGCCATTTGCATATCTTCTTTTGAGAAATGTTTATTCAGGTCCTTCCCCATTTTTAAGTGAGTTATTTGTTTTCTTACTATTGAGTTGTTTGAGTGCCTCACATATTTTGGAAATTAATCCCTTACCAGATGTATAGTTTGCAATTATATTCTGCCTTTTGGTAAATTGTCTTATAACTCTGTTGTTTCCTTTGCTGTGCAGAAGATTTTTAGTTTGAAGTAATCCCTTCTGTTTATCTTGGCTTTTGTTGCCTGTGCTTTTGGGATCAGACACAAAAATCATTGATCAGACCATGTTGTGGAGTTTACCCTGTTTTCTTCTAGAAGTTTTATTGTTTCAGGTATTACATTAAAGTTATTAATCCATTTTGAGTTGAGATTTGTATGCAATGTGATACAAGGGTCTGATTTCATTCTGCCACTGGATATCCAGTTTTCTTAGCACCATTTATTGAAGAGATTTTCCTTTTCCCTTTCTATGTTTCTGTTGTCTTTGTCAAAAATCAATTTACCATAGCTGTGCGTATTTCTGGGCTATTGATTCTATCAAATACTATAATGCCTTTCTTCATTTTCCTAAAAACAACTTTGGCTTTTGGGATCTCTTTTTTTTGGTTCCATATGAATTTTAGGCCCGTTTTATACATTTCTGTGAAAAATGTCATTGGAATCTTGATAGGAATTGTATTGAATCTATAGATAGTTTGGGGTATTATAGACATTTTCAACAATATTGATTCTTCCAATTCATAAACTCATTTATTTGTATTTTCTTCAATTTCTTTCATCAATGATTCATAATTTTCAGTGTACAGATATTTCACCTTTTTGATTAAACTTATTTCTAAATATTTTACTATTTTTTGTGGCTTTGGAAGTAGAATTGTTTTCTCAATTTCTTTCCAGATAGTTTAATGTTAGTGTATAGAAATGCTGCTGAATTTTTAATGTTGATTTTTTTTTTCCTGCAACTTTACTATATTGGTTTATGAGTTCTAACAGTTTTTTGGTAGAGTCTAGATTTTTCTATATATAAGGTAATGTCATCCTCAAACAGATAGCATTTTTTTTCTTTATTTCTGATTTGGATGCTTTTTATTTTTGTCTCTAGCCTAATTTCTTTTGCTAGATGTACCATACTATGTTGAATAGAAGTGATGAAAGTCAGCATTCTTTCCTTGTTACTGAACTTAAAGAAAAAGCTTTGCATTTTTCACCACTAAGTATAATATTACTGTGAGTTAGTCATGTATGGCCTTTATTATGCTGCGTTACCTTCTTTCTATATTTAGTTTGTTAAGTATTCTTATCATGAAACAGTATTGAATATTGTGAAATCCTTTTTCTGCATCTATTGAGATGATCATGCAGATTTTCTTTCATTGTGTTAATGAGTTGCATAACATTTAATGATACATATGTCGACCCATCATTCCTTTTGAGAAATAAATCTCACTTAATCATGGCATATGACCCTTTTTATTTGCTATTTTGTTGAGAATCCTTCTATCTATGTTCATCAGGGATATTGAGTTGTAATTTTCTGTTTTTATTTGTTTTGATTTTGTTTTTTTTTGAAGTGTTTTGTGTGGCTGTGGCATCAGGATAATGCTGGCTTTATAAAATACATTTGTACATATTTCCTGTTTAACTTTTTGAAAGCAAAATTGGTATCAGTTCTTCTTTAAATATTTGTTAGAATTTAGTAGTGAAGCCATGATTTTCCAGGTGTTTTTGTTGCGAGGTTTTGGATTACCGATTCAGTCTCCGTACTTGTTAAGGAGAAGTTAGCCTAAACAGATTTTCTATTCCTTAATTATTTAATCTTGATAAGTTGTCTAGGAATTTATTCATTTTCTTGTTATCCACCTTATTGACATACAATTGGTATAGTAAGTCTCTTATGATCCCATGTGTTTCTGAGGTGTCCACTGTAATGTCTCCTTTTTCATTTCTGATTTTGAGTCTTGTTTTTTCTTCGTTAGTCTAGCTAAAGACTTGTCACTTTTCTTAGTCTTTTCAAAAAATCAACTCTTGTTTCATTGATCTTTTTAACACTTCTATTTCATTTTCACATTTGTATTTCATTTATACTTAGTATTTCCTTCCCTTTACTTAGTTTGCTATTTTTCTAATTCCTCGAGTTGTAACGTTAAATTGTTTATTTAGGTTCTTTCTTTTTTTTTGATATACATGTTTATTTTTATAAACTTTTCTCTAATAATTGCTTTTGATGGATTTCATAAGTTTTGATGTGCTGTGTGCCCGTTTTCATTTATATTGACAACTTTTTAGATTTTCTTTAAATTTTTTTTTTTTTTGAGATGGAGTCTTGCTCTGTCACCCAGGCTGGAGTGCAATAGCACAATCTTGCCTCATGCGACCTCTGCCACCTGGGCTGAAGCGATTCTCCTGTCTCGGCCACCTGATTATCTGGGATTACAGACAAGCCCCACCACGCCCAGATAAATCCTATGTTTTTAGTAGAGACAGGGTTTCACCATGTTGGTCAGGCTGATCTTGTACTCCTGACCTCATGATCTGCCCACTTCAGCCTCCCGAAGTGCTGGGATTACAGGTGTGAGCCACTGCACCCGGCTTGATCCATTTTTTTAAAGGAGCATGGCACTGAATTTGCAGACGTGTGAATTTTTCAAAATTTCTACCATTTTTGACATCTAGTTTCATATCATTGTGATCAAAATACTTGATATTTCTTCATTCTTCTTAAATTTGTTAAGACTTGTTTTGTGACCTAACATGTGATCTATCCTGGAGAATGTCTCATGTGTTCTTGAGAAGAATATTATTCTGCTGCTGTTGGGTGGAATATTCTGTACATGTTTGTTAGTTTCATTTGGTCTACAGTGTAGCTCAAGTTCTATGCTGCCTTATTGATTTTCTGCCTGTGTGATCTGTCCATTGCTAAATGTCAGTTACTGAAATCTCATACTATTATTGTCTTATGATCTAACTCTCCCTTCAGATCTATTTATGTTTGCTTCATATATTTACCTGTGCCAATGTTGTATGGATATATATTTATAATTGTTTTACTGTCTTTTTAAATTGATCACTTTATCATTATATAATGATCCTCTTTGTCTCTTTCTGTGGTTTTTGTCTTGAAGTCTATTGTATTAGGTAAAAATATAGCTAACCCTGTTTCCTCTTGGTTGTCATTTGCATGGAATATTTTTATTTTATCATTTTGTGTGCCTTTATGTGTGCCTTTAAAGGTAATGTGAGTATCTTATAGGCAGTGTGTAGTTGGGTATTGTTTCTTTATCCATTCAGCCCATGCTCTGTCTTTCAATTGGGGGATTTAATCCATTTACATTCAAGATAATTATTGACATTGAAGGATTGGCTGTTGCCATTTGGTTGATTTATTTTTTTGATTGTTTTGTAAATTGTTTGTCCTTTCTTTCTTACTTGCTAGGTTTTTTTGTGATTAGATAACTTTATCTAGAGGGTCGCTTTAATTTCTTTCTTTTTGATCTTTTTTATCTACCCTACGCTTTTGCTTTGTGATTAAATGAGGCTTACCTAAAACATCTTATTGTTGTAATAGCTATTTTAAGCTGGTAATAACTTTTAATCACTTAACTTTGATTGCATAAAATTATGCTACACTTCTATTCAACCCCCATACATTTTATAAGTGAATTACACGTCATCATTACAGTATCAGAGTATTCTGTATTTGTGTACTTACTTTTACCAGTGAGTTTTATACTTTCACATATTTTTGTGTTACTAATTGGTATCTTTTTCTTATAGATTGAATAACTCTTTTTAGCATTTCCTATAAGACAGGTCTGGTAGCAATAAATCACTTATTTATTGTTTCTCTAGGGAAATCTTTATATATCCTCCATTTTTAAGGAATAGCTTTATAGAGTATAGTATTCTTAATTAGAAGATTTTTTTCTTATTTTATATTAACACTTTGAATGTATCTTTCAGTTCTTTCCTGGTCTCCAAGGTATTTGCTGAGAAGTTTACTGTCAGGTATATTAGCAGTTCTATATATGTAATTTGCCTCTTTTTCCTTGTTAGTTTTATAACATTCTCTTGGTTTTTGATGATTTAAATATACTATGTCTATGTCTTGGTGTAATCATACTTGAATTGAATCTGAGTAGGAGAGTTCTGACCTTCCTGTATCTGGATATTTTTAGCTTTCTCCATATTTGTAAAGTTTTCTGCTATTATTTCTTTAAATAAGCTTTCACCTTTTTACCTTTTCTTTTTCTTCTTTGAACTTCTATAACTTGAATATGTTCTCTTTGATGCTTTACTGTAAATCCCATAAGCTTTCCTCATTCCTTTTTATTGTTTTCCTTTTTCTTTCCCTAACTATATATTTTCAAATAATCTTTTAGTTCACAGATTTCTTGTGCTTGATCAATTCTGTTGTTGATACTCTGTATTGCATTTTCATTTTATTTATTGTATTTTTTAGCACCAGAATTCTTGGTTTCTTGTTGTTGTTGTTTGTTTGTTTATTTTTAATTTCAGTCTATTTAATTTCTAATTTTGGTCATTAATTGTTTTCCTTATTTCACTGAATTATTTCTCTGTATTTTTTTTTTTTTTGAAGTTTGCTAAGTTTCCTTAAAGTAACTATTTTGAATTCATTGTCAGTAAGTTTGTACATATCCATTTTTGGGGGATCAGATACTGTGGGATTTTTGTATTGGTTTTGTGTTATTTTATCTTTTTTTTTTTATATAAATTGTTCCTTTTGTTGTTGTTTTAAGTTGATGTTTGCATATTTGGTAGATCAATCACCTCTTGTAGACTTTACAAAGTAGTTTCTCTGTGGAAAGGTCTTCTGTGGGGGTAAGCAAGAACACTTACTTGGTGAGATGAGGTAGTTTTGGCATCAATGAAGGTGCCAGCTGTTAGTCTCTGGCAGCACTGTCAAATAAGGTTGGGGCTGCTAAAGACTGCAAAGTGGCTGATGTTATGAATCTCAGCAGTGGCAGTGAGGGGTGTTCATCTTCGATGACTATACTTGCTAAGATTGTCAGAATCTCTCTTGGCACTGACTCTGGCTTGTTGGCTTGCTTACAGTGGCAGTTGCACTGGCACTTGATGAGTGATGCCCATGAAGTAGCCGTGGAGCTGAGGCCTGAAGCATGGGCACATGCAGTAGGAGTACGCCTCTGGAATTGGGGCAGTATTCACTTTGGTGTCCTGGACACAGGCAACCCTGATGCTGAGTTGGTGATAGCATGTATGGTAGAGATATTTGTGAAGTTACCAGGTAGCTAAGAATGGGAACACAGGCATGAGCAGTTAGAGTAGCTCTGTAGTCAGGGCATGATCTAACTCTCTATGGTGGCTGAACTGGTGGCTGAAACATGAGTACATGCAGCAAGGGCTTGGCTTAGGGGCCGTAATACAAACCAGCTTAGTATGGTGTTGGCTTTGGTATCTGCAACATGAGCCCAGTGTAGCCACAGAGCCAGGGACTGGGTGTGAGCATTTGCGGAGTACCCACAGCTCTGTGGTTGCACATGTGCAGAATTGGGAGAGCTGGTGGCCCCTTTCTCCAAATTAATGAACATCATCCAGCTACTGGAAGCATAGGGTTCAGCTACATCTCCCTCTCCTGGTTTCCCTGCCAGGAGTGACTCTCGGATACCTAGGTGGAAAGAGATGCCAGTGTCCTATGTGAAGCATGCTGTTGAAGACTACAGTGGTTTCCACTTCTTGGCTGATGCTGACTGCCTCTGCCTTTCTTTTTTTGCTCCTAGCCACCTCCTTGGTCTCAGGTATGTTGATATTACCAACAATTCTTTCTATGTGAATGTCCTTTGAGGTTTTTTTTTCTACATTGCATTGCTATAGATTTTTTAATGGGCCCTCTAGCTCTCTCTGGGCTATTTTGCTTTGTAAATAGCTGTCTATAGCTGTTTTTCTTGGGAGACAATGTAAGATGGTATCTCCACTCTGCCATCCTGGTCCCATAATCTACTTCAACATTTGGATTAACAAAACATCATGACCTCAATTATAACGAAATTTGCCATTTCTGTCAGAAAGTTAGTGATATCACAATTTTCATTACAAATCCTCTATTCTGTGGCTTATAGCTCATGGTATTAATTTATATGAAGATGAAAATTAGCATTAAAAGTGGTTCAGCTCACATAAAAATTCCTTTCAAAATTAAAAAAAAAGTTGTATTTGCCACTGAGCAATCAACTAAACAATAATTTATCTAAAAGGCTGTTTTTTGGGGGCTGAAACAGAAAGTTATTCTAAACAACAAAATTTTACCAACAGTTAGCCTTTTTTCTCGTAATAGTTTCTACTGACATTTAGAAGTATTAATGCAATAGCTATTTTGTACTCAAGTACATTGCCTCTAAATAGTTGTATTAGTTTTTTTAACCAATTTTATTCTAGTAATAAACTGGCCAATTACTTACTGTTTTCCAATATTTAAGTTGCTATCATAGCAGTTTAAATAAATGAATTTAAAACTTGGATATATATCTTCTTGTATAATCATATCAGTATCTTTTCCGCATTATGTACATCATAAATTGGGAAGTTAATTAAAAATGTCAAGTCCCTACATGCACAAAAAAGATTTTAAAATGAAACAATTTTAGAAGTATTGATTTTTCTAGAAACACGAAAAGTTGAGAATGAAATGATAAAAAATAAAGTAGGGTCTTTTGAGTACCATTTGACATTACCAAAATTGTGTAAAATTTTGCCTTTTGTTCTCCAATTTTTCTGATTTCATGTTTTTAAATAGTATCTGGTAAATTAATGCGTGGATACTTGCTTCACTAGGTGGCATTACTGTTGGGGCTAGAAATGAGTCAACTATCCCTATCGCCAAGTGTTCTTGTCCTCCATATCTATTAAATACCTATATTGGGTCAGATTAAACATGAATATAATTGGATTCTGGTGGAGATTAAATGGATAAATACTTAATCTGGGTCATGCTGACCCTACATTTAACCTTAGACTTTATTAATTTGATTCTACTGTTAAAGTTCAAATTCATCAATGATTGGATTTAGCACCATATAATTAGCCTCAGATATGAAAATGACTTTGTTATAGAAATGTTAAGATTTAAGCACTCTGAATTTAGAAATGTTCATTAGAAGAAATTTTTACAGCCTATTACTTTCACGTAGAACTAAATAAACTTAAGAAAAAATAAACCATCCATATTGTTTTTCTCATTTTTATTGTTAGGATGTTAAAAATGGATGAGAAGTTAGTTTTGAACACAGTAATTAGAAAGTTATTTTAGTTTTGCCAGGTCAATGACAATTACATGTGATGTACTGACATTTTCTGGAAAAGTCTCCAGGAAAACCTTCTCATGATGAGTTTCCCCACTGGAAGTATTAAAAAGAATGACTAGATTACAAATATCTAGTTTCCTTTACTTAACATTATTGACTCCAGTCCAGTTGTATGTGTAATGAATATAACGGAGAACAATTGTACAAGACTAGCACTGTATGATAGAACTGTCTGTGATCACGGACATGTTGTATATCTGTACTGTGTAATAGAGTACCCACTCGCCACATAGGATGGCTGAACGATTGAAATGTAGCTAGTATGGCTAAGAAACTGAATTTTAACTTTTATTTAATTAAAATAAATGTACATAATTAAAATTTGATTTTAAACTATAATTAATAAAAACTTTAATTTTAAAACTCACATGTAACTAGTGGCTACAATATTGGACAGTGAAGCATGATTTCCTGCAGTGAATGAAAACTACTTTACTTGCATCAAAATTACTTGAGGTCAACTGAGACATTTGTTAAATGCAAATTCCTGAAACTCACACCCAAACTTGTGAATCATAAATCTGAGGAAAGGGCTCAGGAATTTGCATGTATTAACAAGAAAATAAAGGAGCTTATGGTAACGATCATTCAGGACTCTCCCTTAATGTCTACTTTTTAGAAAAATTTACCCTGACCCACAAGCATCCCTAGTCACTCTAACACCTTGTTTCATTTGTCTTGTTTTGTTTTGTTTTGTTTTTGATACAGGGTCTCACTCTGTTGCCCAGGCTGGAGTGCAGTGGCACAATCTCAGCTCATCCCAACCTCCACCTCACAGGCTCAAGCAATCCTCCCACTTTAGCCTCTTGAGTAACTGAGACTACAGGAACACAACACCATGCCTGTCTTAACTTTTTGTATTTTTGGTAAAAATGGGTTTTTGCCATGTTGCCCAGACTGATCTCAAACTCCTGAGCTCAAGCAATGTGACTTGGCTTCCCAAAGTGCTGGGATTACAGGTGTGAGCCACCATGACCAGCCATCATTTGTCTTTATATACTTATTACTACTTGACATAACATTATATACTTTTTTTTCAGATTTTCTTCTTTATTACCATAAACCTTGTGAGGACAGGAACTTCACCAGTGTTCTTCTCTTTTGCTTTCCTTCCTCTGTATTTGAAATGGATACGGTAGGCTTGAAATGGAGTAGAAATTCATTCACTGAGGTTGTTGCAATATTCTTTTCTTTATTATTGTTATACTTTAAGTTCTGGGATACATGTGCTGGACATACAGGTTTCTTACGTAGGTAGACATGTGCCATGGTGGTTTGCTGCACCCATCAATCTGTCATCTACATCAGGTATTAATGCTATCCCTCCCCTATCTCCCCACCCCATGATATCCCTCCCCTAGCCCCCCACCCCACAACAGGCCCTGGTGTGTGATGTTCCCCTCTCTGTGTCCTTGTGCTCGCATTGTTCAACTCCCACTTATGAGTGAGAACATGTGGTGTTTGGTTTTCTGTTTCTGTGTTAGTTTCTGAGAATGATGGTTTCCAGCTTCATCCATGTCCCTCCAAAGGACATGAGCTTATCCTTTTTATGGCTGCATAGTATTCCATGGTGTATATGTGACACATTTTCTTTATCTAGTCTATCATTGATGGACATTTGGGTTGGCTCCAAGTCTTTGCTATTGTGAACAGTGCTGCAATAAGCATACATGTGCATGTGTCTTTATAGTAGAATGATCTATAATCCTTTGGGTATATACTCAGTAATGGGGTTGCTGGGTCAAATGGTATTTCTGGTTCTAGATCCTTGAGGAATCATGACACTGTCTTCCACAATGGTTGAACTAATTTACCCTCCCACCAACAGTGTGAAAAACTTCCTATTTCTCCATATCCTCTCCAGCATCTGTTGTTTCCTGACTTTTAATGATTTCCATTCTAACTGCTGTGAGATGGAATATCAATGTGGTTTTGATTTGCATTTCTCTAATGACCAGTGATGATGAGCTTTTTTCATATGTTTGTTGGATGTATAAATGTCTTCTTTTGAAAAGTGTCTGTTCATATCCTTTGCCCATTTTTTGATGGGATTGTTTGTTTTTCTTATAAATTTGTTTAAGTTCCTTATAGATTCTGGATATTAGCCCTTTGTCAGATGGATGGATTTCAAAAATTTTCTCCCATTCTGTAGGTTGCCTGTTCACTCAGCCCCAAATCTCCTTAAACTGATAAGCAACTTCAGCAAAGTCTCAGGATACAAAATCAATGTGCAAACTCACAAGCATGCCTATATCCCAATAATAGACAAACAGAGGGCAATATTCTTTGCTATTCCATGACTGAGATGAAATAAATGTAAAAACTAAAAGTTGTTGCTTACAGAGGGTGGAATTAGAAGTGCTTTATTCTGTTTTTTTTTTAATACTTTTCCATTTTAAGTAAATTTTATGCATTGAACATATAGTACTTTATAATCAGAAAAAGCAACATTTAAAACATGCTGCATTTAAAACCCATTTTATTTTAACATGCAATGTAGATTTTAGCTCTTTCATTGTGTTATGCAGTGCCAATTCTGGTTCACTAAGATAATAAGCACGAGGTACATTTAACAGTTCTCTAAAATTACACAGAAAGAGGGAATCTCAAATGGTCTTTTAAATAACCACAAGGGAATTTAAACAAAAGTGTAAGGTTTTGCAGATAATTAGTGTAAGGTTTTATAGAGAAGATGGTTTATGGAATGAAAAAAGAGTGAGCAAAAAAGAAAATACCTTAAAAATGTAACTTTAGTGTTCTTCCTGAGGTCTACATTCCAAGGATGGAGTGGCTCCTATAAAGAAGCTTTTTATTGTGTTTTTTTTTAAGCCAACTTAATTACATCTCTCACTTGCATCTCCGGCACTCACATTTGTACTCAATATTTAAGTGATTATACCCAGACATCATTTCTAGATGTATACTGTGTATAATGCTGCTGTTCTCACTCTCAGTGCATGATTCACAGGGAGCTAAGAGTACTGTTTTCTGCATTTTGGGACCTATATGGTTTATCCAACTATACATAATGCATAATCTGCCGCTTGGTAGAGAGATAAGGTGTATGCTGTACTGGTTGCTGTTTTGAAATACAGTAATCACTAAAATTATTATTTTTATTTCCTATGAAATTGGCATTTAAATATAGAAACATTATGTGTATGCATACATAACATAGATACCATTAAAAAGATCCAATTACATGTATATAATTTTTTTTTCAAATTAGCTGATCGGGAGTTGTAATAACACACTGCTTTTAATTTTCAGTATATTTAATTGTAAGAGATATTTACAAAGTTGAAATTCTGGTCGGGCGACGTGGCTCACATCTGTAATCCCAGCAATTTGGGAGGCAGAGGTGGGTGGATCACAAGGTCAATTCACAGGCCAATATGGTGAAACCCCATCTCTACTAAAAATACAAAAATTAGTTGGGTGTGGTGGCACACGCCTGTAATCCCAGCTACTCAGAAGGCTGAGGCAGGAGAATCACTTGAACCCAGGAGGTGGAGGCTGCAGTGAGCCAAGATCATGCCACTGCACTCCAGCCTGTGAGACAGAGTGAGACTCCATCTCAAAAAAAAAAAAAAAAAAAAAAAAAAGTGGTATTTTAATTATAAGTAATTAGGCTGATTTTATTTTTAGTTGCTAGTTTAGTATAATAGTTGACATGTTCAGGAGAAAATAGATATAAAATGAAATCTTTTTCCTTCATTAAGAAATCTGACACTTGAAAAGATTAATTGTGTAAATAATTTAAATGGGGATATGAGGGATTAACTAAAGCATATAATTTTAAAGCAAAAAGGAAAAATATAGAAAGATCAATAGAACCTCCAACTTTGGTGAGCAGTATATAGGTCGTATGAAAGGAAAAGTACTAACCGGGGGTTGAGTTGACTGGAATTCAGATGTGTCTTTTCTATTCGTTGCATGGCTGAGCATGGGCAAACTACTAAACCTTTCTGAGTCTCACTTTGAAACACGAAAAATCTAGTAATTAGACCGCTCTTGTAAATCAAAAAGTCACTTTACCCCCTACACAATTTTCTCTTACACTTTGGATGATGATATGTCAGGTATTGTTACTTTTCCAGCTGAGGCCTGGTACGAATGTGGAGCAGGCTTGGAGTTCAGTTCGGAGCTTTAATTAGCAGATTTGCTAAATGGCAGAGACAAACTCATGCAGTTATCCTCTCTTAGATCATCACCCACTTTGGGAAGAGCGATGATAAAAATCTATTTTCATGAAGAGAATTCAAGAGCTGAGTAGGATCAGTAATAATTACTGCTGGATTATCTGTCACTGACCTCTTTAGAGCACAATGCTGCTTCTTGGCTAGATTGAAAATAAATGAAATCAGTAATTTCTGACCTGGCTCGTATGTCAGCCGTAGAGATTCATCAGAATCCTACTAACTTCTCTTTGCATTTGCCTGTGTAGATTGCTCTTCTGAAAGATGGCTTGATTTGGGAAAGAGTATAATTTGATTCCCCCAAATTGAAATAACATATGTTATGAATAGAGTGGTTTTCTTTCAGCTTAAACTTTCTCTTCATTTATTGTAAGCTATTGCATTCAGACAAAATAGTATTAAGAGACACATTTTAATAACTATATAATGAAAACTCAAGAAGCTGTAATTGAGAACCAGAAATGAGACTTTGCCAGCAACCTAGAAACCTAACCCTCTTGTGCACTCCTCCCTAATCACAACTCCATCTCTTCCCGTTAGACTGCTTTTATAATAAACACATTCCTACCTTTCCTAGCATTTTACATTCTATGTTTAGATTCCTAAAAATAAATTTCCTTATTTTTGGACTTGCATAAACAGATTCATTAAAGAAAATTGTCGCTTTTCATTTTCTGCTTTTTATCTCAACACAATTTTGGGAATTTTATTCAAGATGTTTGACGATGCTGTAGTTTGCTTGATTTTTTTTGACTACCGAGTCCTCAAATGATAGGGTAGTTTTCATCCATTCTACTGTTGATGCACACATAGGTTATTTAACTTTTAGCTATCAGAAGAAATCCTGCTATTAACATTGTTACGATGTTGTTCATTGTGGAGATTATTCATGGACTCTTGTATTCTTTTGTATCTGTGTCTTAGGAATGGAATTGCTGGGTAAGACAATGCAAATGGATTTTGAGAGATCTAGCCAACGAAATCATTTGGGACTAGAGTTTTGGGAAAGATTTTGAATACCAGTTTAACTACTTTAATAATTATAGATAGGACTATGCAAGTTTTTGAGTTCTCTTATTATTTTTCTTAGAATTTGCCTTTCTATTTAAATTTTAAAATGCACGAGACTAAATTTACTCCTAAAATCCTCTTGCGGTATTTTGATAACGATCCTGTTTTCATTTGTGATGCTAGGTTTTAAATCTTCTTTCTTGAGTTTTTCTTTTTTTCTCTTTCTAGATATTGCTCCAGTGGTTTGTTGATTTTTTTTTAAAAACTCTCTAAAGTTAAGTTTCTGGCTTGATTTTGATCCTTCCTGTTTTTCTTTCTATTTTATTATTTTTCTTCTTATTTTTTTGTTTTTGCTTTTTTTCGTGCTGTTATGCTGTTGATATTAAAATGGATGCCCAGTCTAATAATCTAAAACTTTTTTTTTTAAATTTTACTTAAAGTTCTGGGATACATGTGCAGAACATGCGTGTTTGTTACATAGGTATACACGTGCCATAGTGGTTTGCTGCACCTATCAACCCATCATCTAGGTTTTAAGCTCCACATGCATTAGGGATTTGTCCTAATGTTCTCCCTCCCCTTGCCCCCCACCCCCCGACAGGCCCCAGTGTGTGATGTTCCCCTCCCTGAGTCCATATGTTCTCATTTACAACATATGTTTTTTACTGATATATACTTTTGGTTGTGTGATGGCTTTATAATATGTCAACCTGGCTAAATCGCTCATAATCCTTGTATGTTTCCAGTTTAAGTGGGTTATGAGAGGTTTGTGTACAATAATTAGAGTACATGAATGAAGCAACAGCTCATTTTGTAGCTCATCTCCTGAATTTTTGACCACTGACCTGCTGACTTAAACTTCTGGTGTAAGGCAGTGTCGGGACCTGCAATTGCTCCACCTTCTTCTGTTACTCTTTTAGTGTCTGTGACTCTGGAGTCAGGTGTATGTATTTAGTTCCATTAAAAAGAGCCTTGGCTTCTACAGAACGCTCAGACAACCAATGCCAGAGACAGCAATAAGTGATATGAGTTTCAGTATTTTCTCCTAAGTTCTGGCTTTGCTTGTGAGTTCTAGCTTGTTTTTATTCTCCTCGACTCTATCCACCTTTCTTCTCAACTCTCTGCCCTGTGGATAATACGCTCTAACATCAGATGTCTTCCAGACATCTTAACCAGCTTCCAAAATTCTGTAAGGTCAATGCTTTGTAATAAATTTCTTAATATTAATATATGACACTTAGTGATTCATTTCTCTGGTTGAATCCTGATTGGTACGGAAGTTATGCATTTTTCTCTAGGTTTATCTGTCACCATCCCTTTTATATTTTATGTCTTGAAACATGATTGTAACTCTTTAATTCATGAGTTTTTATACATACATTTTTGAATTTCCAAACAGTTAGGATATTTCCTAATATCCTAAAAATATTTATCATTTTATAACTGATTTTGTATTTAATTACATATTGAGAAAATATGCTGATTGCAACTTTTGAGAATTGTGAGTTTCTTTGCAGTTATATATGATGAATCGTTGCAAATGTTCTGTGTGTTTGAAAATAATATAACTCTACATTCATTTGTTAATTGTTTCCTAAATATAATCATTATGCCAAGAATTTATCATGTTAAAATTTTCTATATTCTTCTTCATTTTCTGTCTTCTTGTTTTATCAGTTATCAGCTGTTGAGGTAGTTATTTTCATTTTTTTATTTAGTTCTTTTTTTAAACCACTTTAGTAAGGTATAATTGATACATAAAAAAGATATATCTAATGTGCACAATTTAATGAGTTGGGACAAATAAAATACCCATGATACTGTCATATAATCAAGGTAACAGACTTATCCAAACCTGCCAAAGTTTCCAGGTGTTCTCTAGTCTTTTTCTCTTTTTTTTTTTGTGTTAGGAAAACTTAAGATTTACCTCAAAATCTGACTCCAGTTTTGGAGTGCATGATACCATACTGTTAATCGTAGCCACTGTTTTGTACAGAAAATCTCTAGAACTTACTCATCTAGCAAAACAAAAACTTTATACCAACTGAACAACTCCCCATTTTCCCTACCCCACAACCTGTAGCAACACTGTTATAGTCTTTGCTTCTATTAATTTGACTATTTTAGACAGTGCATTTAAGTAAAATCATGTAGTATTTGTCTTTCTGTAACTGCTTTATTTTCTTTAGCGCAATATCTCCAGGTTCATCCATGTGGTTACAAATAGCGAATGTCCTTTTTTTAAGGATGAATAGTTTTCATTATATTTACATATATATACATTTTTTCTTTATTCATCCCTCAGTGGGCATTTGTGTTGCTGTAATATCTTGGCAATTGTGATTGATGCTGCAATCAACATGGGAGTGCCGATATCTCTTGAAAATCCTGACTTCAATTGCCTTGGGTATATACCCCAAAATAGGATTGGTGAATTACATATAATCGTTCTCCTTTTAATTTTTTGAGGAAATTTCGTTCTGTTTTTCATAACTGCTATGTTTTCTACCAAACTGCTTTTACGCTTCTACAAAGAACGCACAAGGGTTCCAATTTCCCCATATCTTCAGCATTTGTGATCTTTTATTTTTATTTTTTGCAACAGGCATACTATATCTTTTTGTAGCTTTGACTTGTCTTTCTCTGATCCTTAATAATTGAGCACCTTTTCATAAACATCTTGTCAATTTATGTGTCTTTGTTGGTGAAATATCTGTTCAAATCCTTTGGCTATTTTTCAGTTGGGTTGTTTGTCTGTTTGAAATTGCAGTGGTCTCATCTATTTTTAGAAATTAACTGCTTATCAGTTATACTATTTCCACATATTTTCTCCTATTCTGCAAACTGACTTTTTGTTTTGTAGAATGTTTCCTTTGCTGTGCAGATTCTTTTTTGTTTTATATATTCTCACATGTCTATTTTTCCTTTTATGGCCCACTTTTAGTATCATATCCAAAAAAATCATTGCAAAGACCAATGTAAAAAAGTTTTCCCCTATGCTTTCTTCAAGGAGTTTCAGGATTTACATTTAAGTCTGTATTGTCTTTAAAGAAAAGATCTTGAAAGTATTTTTACATGGCTTGAAAAGCTCTAGTTATGAACTAACATTTTAGAAATTAAGAAAACAATCCTATTCATAAAAGCATTAGCAAGATGCTTGTATCTATTTTTAAGCCTGCATTACCTCTGGCCTGCTCTCTAGTGTATTCTGACAAATAGTCTCCTTACTGCTTGAGTTCATGTAAACAACACAGCTTTTGAGAATCCTTTCTTCATTGCCTCTACATGAAACAAAATATTCCTCTCCGGATCTCAGTTTGTAAGTCTCTTATATGGTATTTAAAATCTCCTCTTATCCCTTTGGGTTGATAGGAAATTTCATCCCCATCACTAGTAGACACTGTCCCCTTGGGTTGTGCCTTCCCATCAAAACCAGAGGAAAACGCTTGGGGTCATTGCTTCTGAGACACCTGTTGTTTGAGTATTTATCAATCTTTCACGTCTTACAGTCAGTCCTCATGATTTTCTGCTCTTCTTGGGTCACCAGTGTGTTTGGCAAGGCTGAGGGGAGGAATTTCAATAAGGAGGCAAACTAGTAATACTCATAAATTTTAATTGTTTGTTTACTAACAATGGCACTAGTGATAGTATTATATTAAAGTATGAAGACTGTATAGTGTAGGAAAATCAATAAAACTGAATATGTTAAAATTAAAACATATTAGAAATATCAGACAAAATGTCAATCTAGCAAAAATATAAACTTTAAATATATGCCTTAGTTCTGGCTGCTAAGTACCATGGACTGGGTGTCTTATAAATAACAGAATTTTATTGCTCAGAATTCTGAAGTCTAGACATCTGAGATCATGTTGCCAATGTTGTCAGGTTCTGGTGAAGACCTTCTCCAGGACTGCACTGAGTCCTCACATGGCTGAGCCCTGGGGCTTTCGATACAATCTCTTTTATAGGGGCAAAAATCCCATTCATGAAGGATCTACCCACAGAAATTTAATTACCTCCTATTACCATCATATTAAGGGGTTAGGATTTTAATACACGAATTTGGGTGGGGGGAGCAATCATTTAGTCCATAACAAAGTAATACCATAAGCTGATAAAATTAATCTAATACATGTTATCCAAAAAACAGTGCTTTATGAAATAATTCCCTGTGATTATTAAAAGTTATATAATGCAATGTAATTTCTTTGTAAAACTGGAATCCTCCAGAAAAGTGAATTGATGTGATGATTATTGAGCTGAGTACACGTCTATATTAGAGTTTCCACCTGTTGGAAAGGTATTTCCAACAGTGGGAAAAGGTATTAGTAGACATTTATGAACTAACTCCAAATGTTTCACCATGAGTTCCTCATCTTTAAATAATCATCGGTAGTACAATTAATAACACAGTAGACATTTTCCAGCACCAACCCCACAATACAACACAGTGTCAATTTGATACTATCATATTTATATTTAATTTGTTCAAGAGTCTTTGAAATATGGTAATAATTGTGTTTAAAGTAGAAGTTTTACAAAGATAGAATATAGTTTCTTACTGAAACGTGTACAGGGGCAGATCTGTCTAAACTTGTAGACAGCACTTCGTTGTGTCTTTTTTTTTGGCACATATTGATGAGCTACAACACTGATTTTGTTATCGAGATATACATGACTAAAATACCAAGTTCTTTTAAACACAGAAATAATAACATTGCATTAAGAAGTATCGGTATTTTCACACATAATACCTGGTATTCTGGTTTGCTGCTTATAGATGCTGAGCATTAGCTTTAGCTGTCTTAGAGACCTCAACTATACATCCTCTCAGAGTTCTGGCTATCCTTCCAGGTCACAAACTCTAGACAGTGCTCAGGTTCCCAACCCTCAAACCCCTTTTGTATCTGATAAAATATCTCTTTTCTATATCCCTTCTTGCTGTGGGATTCCTGACATTGTGTCTTCAATGAACTTAAGATTTCACTAAAATAAAATTTAGTTTTCTACATGCAAAAAGCCACAAAACACAAAAATTACAAGGGTTAGTAATATGCTTGGAATGCAGGAAAGGAAAAAAATACAGGGAAAAAAACATATGTTAACATTTCAACAATATAACTAGCATAAAAGAAACGTCATTCAGTTCAATATTTTATTAATTTTATTTTTTATTGAAATCTATATTGCTGCATGCATTAATGAATTTTTTATTTCAAAGTATGTAGTCTAAATCAACTTTTAGTGTCAATATAGTGACTATGGAGATAGCTATGAATATATTATTACTCTATAAGTTTATATTTAGAAAGAAAAGTTTATGTAAATAAATTAATATAATTATCTGAAAATAAGTTAAATGATGTTACTATAATAATTTAATAAAGATATATAAAAACTGTACCAAAATTTGTCTTTGTGCAAATCATCACTTTTCTCATCTGTGAAGTATGTCCTAAAGGAACAAGGCATTTTCTGTTTTTAACATTGTGAGAATATAACATAATCTTGGCAGAGGGTACGTTCTCAGTGAAACTATCCTAACAGGTAGTTGAGTCAAGCAATGCTCAACTCCCTCTCCCTGTTTCTAAAGGATTTTGTGAACATAAACTGTGTTTATTAAGAAATAGTTAAGGAATAGCTATTGGTTAAATAAGTACAAAAATGGATAAGTTTATGTCTAAACACAATAGTTTATAGTTTTCCTTTTATGTGACCCAAAATTATCTTCACACTACAGCGACATACACTGACAATAATATTCTTCACTTTTGTATATATCAGCATAGAAGACTTGAAGAGATCAAGTGATTTTCTTAAAGAGGTCTTGATTTATTGGCAGTACTGAGAACACAGTCTAGGTTTTTCTGACTTTATGTTTAGAGTTTTGCCACAGGCATTATGGTTTGCCAGTAGGTAGTGATGATTATGCCTCAAAAGATTATAACCTTGCTACCATATCTTCATTATGAATCTATTTTAACTCAGCTACTGGCATCAGTGATTGAACTTCTCACTACATACATGGGTGAGCTTATAAATATACATGATCAAGGGAAGTAGAAAACATCCTTGGTCTTTGGAATAAAGACTTAATTTTGACTCTTGATGTCAGTAGTTACTGATTATTTAGACTACTCAATTATCTCAGAGTGATAATACCAAATTATTACAGACTAATTTTGAGCTTAGATATCATAAATGCGTGAGAGGACACTTAGCTTATAGTGAACACACAATAAGGGTAACTTTATTGGAGCATCTTAGTCTTATTTTCTAAATTCATCACCATGGCCCACCTCTTTTAAGGTTTTCTCTTCATCACACAAGAGAAACCTAGAAGTACATTTTCTAAAATTCTCTTCTCCACTTGTTTCTGGGGACATCTGATCAAGAGTAGTGTATAAATGCTGTTTGGATGGTGAAGCATTGACAATATTTCCTGAAAAACATTAATGGCAAGCACAGATTTTCTTGGAAAAGAGGAAGTGTAGTTTACATGGGGAAACATCTAAGTATTTAGGGGTGAGACAAAGGATGTGATAGGAATACCTGACTAAATCTTTCAGATTCTGCCATCCTGTCCTCACATTGTGGGATAACACTTTGAAATTGGGAGACTCCATGTGATTGGTTCTGAACAATGATTTGTAAGCAGGAGTGACTTGTAGCATGTCAAGGCCAAGCATTTAAATCACTGCCAAGACCAATAATTTATAAGCAGAAGTGACTGGTAGCATGTCAGGGCCAAAGGATTAAAAGTTCAGTGAGTTCTTTTTCCACTGTGTTGAAATGAATGGCAATGCTCAAAATATTAGCTCTTCTGAAGCTTGCTTAGCCAATTGACTACAGTGAGCCCTGCAGATTGTCAATGGACATGGGCCACAGGCATGAGAAAGAAACAAACCTTAGCTGTTTGCGATAGACAAGATAATATGTTTCCAATGATGTTCATGTCCTAATCCCTGGAAACTGTGACCATGTTGCCATACATGGCCAAAAGGATTTTGCAGAGGTGATTAAGAGAAGAATCTTTAAATGGAAATATTTTCTTGAATTATCTGGGCAGGCCCAATGTAATCAGAGATTTTTTTTTTTTTTTTTTTTTTTTTTTTTTTTTTTTTTTGAGACAGTCTCGGTTTGTCACCAGGCACCAGGCTGGAGTGCAGTGGTGTGACCTTGGCTCAATGCAACCTCCGCCTCCCAGGTTCAAGTAATTCGCCTGCCTCAGCCTCCCGAGTAGCTGGAACAACAGGCGCTTGCCACCACGGCCAGCTAATTTTTGTATTTTTAGTAGAGACGGGGTTTCAACATGTTGGCCAGGATGGTCTTGATCTCTTGACCTAGTGATCCACCCACCTCGGCCTCTCAAAGTGCTGGGATTACAGGCGTGAGCCACTGCGCCCAGCCCAGATATTCTTAAAGTGTTTATTGAAGTGGGTGTCAGGCTGATGTGATTGCTGGTTTTGAAGGTGTAGGGAGAGGCTAGGAATGCAAGTGGTGTCTAGAAAACTTAAAAAGTCAAAGAAAAATATTCTTCCCTTGAGCCTCTAGAAGGATTTTAACCCAGTGGAATCCATTTCATACTTTGGACATCCAGAACTCTAAGATAAATTTGTGTTGTTTTAAGCCACTAACGTTATAGTAACTTGTTAGAGTAGTAACTGGAAACTAACAAAGTACACTGTTTTATGTCATTTGAGGTTTAAGGTAGTTTACTACAGCAGCTTGACTGGTCTATCTTGACTGATAAAATCTTCCCTTATCTATATTTTAATGGTCAGCACTAACATTAAGAAAATATACTTACAACTTCAATTGGTGTGTTTTCACCCAACCTTTATAGGTTTCCTTAGCTGTTCTCTTCCTACTTTTGAATCAGGGTATAGATAAATTTTGGATATTATCATTAGTTATGTATTTTCTAGGACTTAATCTAAAATGAGAGAAAGTTTCTGTTCTTGAAGGGACCCATCATACACTGTTGGTGGAGATATAAACTGATGCAGCCACTATGAGAAACAGAATGGAAGCTACTAAAAAATTAAAAACAGAGCTACTCTATAATCCAGCAACCCTGTTTCTAGGCGTAGGTCCTGAGGAATTGAAATTAGGCTCTCAAAGAGACATCTACATTCCCATGTTGATTGCATCATTAATCACAATAGCAAAGACTTGGAAGCAACCTAAATGTCCATTAATGGATGACTGGATAAAGAAAATGTGATATATACTCTGAAAGAAAAATAAATCTTGGGACCCCAAAATCACTAAGCCAGAGAGATAAGTCAAGCTGAGAACTGCTTAGGGCAAATTTGCCTCCCATTTTATTCCTAAAAAAGATAGCTATTAAGATAAAAAAAGCTACATACCTCCCTCACAAGGAATTTCCTTGTGGACACAGGACAGACAGAACTCAAAGTCACCCCTCTGCTCACTGAGATAAATGCCTGTCTGATTGCCTCCTTCAAAAATGCTAATCAGAAACTCCAAATAATACATACAACCATTTGTCTTTTATCTACCCATCACCTGGAAGCCCCTCCCTGCTTCAAGTTGCCCCGCATTTCCAGATGGGACCATTGTACATCTTACATATATTAATTGATGTCTCACTGTCTCCGTAATATGTGTAAAATATGTCCTAACCGTCTTGGGCACATGCCATCAGGACCTCCTGAGGCTGTGTCATGGCGCATGCCCTTCACTTTGGCAAAATAAACTTCCTAAATTGATTGAGACCTGTCTCAGATATTTCTGGTTCACCATGTATACCACAGTGAAATAGTATTCAATGCAATGAATATTATTGAATTACAATAAAATCTTATTCAGCTTTAAATATGGAAAGAATCCTGCCATTTGCAACAACATGGATAAACCTGGAAGACATTGTGGTAAGTGAAATAAGGCAGACACAGAAGGACAAATGCTACATGATACCATTGAGAAAATAAAAATGGCTCAGAGCAGTATGAATTTTGTGAGATATGTTAAAATGTATCCAGTCCAGAGAGACGTGAGTATGTCCCATACTCATGTCCCAGGGACAGCTGTTTAAAGGCAATTGCCTCACTCATTATCTTCATGATCGTGAGTCTTATCTTCATGATAACGTATCTTTGCAATACAAAGAAAAATGTGTAATCGATCAATAACTTCTGTTATTTTAAAGTAAGTTCTTGGTAAGAAAAAAAAAAAAACGTAGGAATTGTCCCTCCTTTTTCTTTAAAAAGCCATTCATAATCAGAGCACATATTCAGGACAACCTGAATCTATGCCCCTCTGTTGCAGTCCTCAAACTTGACCCAAATAAACTCTCTACTTATATTGTTTGCCTGAATTTTTCCCCTTTTAAACATTACTTATGTGATTAATTTAAAATAATCAGACTCATAGAAGCACAGAGTAGAATGAAGGTTGCCAAGGACTAGAGGGAGAGGGAAATGGAAAGGTATTAATTAAAGGGTACAGAGTTTTCGTCATACACAATAAATAAGTCCTGGAGATCTACGGTAACACCTATCATTGACAATACAGAATTCTATACTTAAAAATGTCCTAAGATGGTGGATCTTATGCTAAATGTTCTTATCCCCAAAAAATAAATAAAGAGGGTATGAGGAAACTTTCAGAAGTGATGAATAGGTTTATGGCAGAGATTGTGGTGAGGCTTTTATGAGTGACTATGCATCTCCACATTCATCAAGTTGTACACATCAAGTATGTACAGCTTCTTGTTTGTCAATGATACCTCAGTGAAGTGGTTAAAAATGTTATTTTAGAATCTCAGCTTTGTTCTTGCTCTTTATTGGTTTGTGAAAGAAACGTAAATTTTTATGCCTCTAGATAAGATGAAAAGATATAACCCGTAGGTACTTTGTAGGAGATAAACCAACACAGTTGCTTTATTAACAAGTTTATTTGGTGACCATATATTCTTCCTTCAAGAAGATGAAAGTGGGAAACCTTCAGGGAAATTGTAATATTGAGGTCAACGTGCAATTTCACTCAAGAACTCAGGTACAAAATGTCACGCATAAAAAGGGATTGGAAGCTGAGCTATTGTGAAGTGTTGAAGATGAAGAAATATTTTCAGAATGTGTTTCTTATGTGAACTTCTGTGTGGAATCCAGAAGGGATTATGTTGATGCAGGAGCTAGAAACAAAGAAAGAAAAAATAAAAAACAAAAAGCGCTATTTTCTGATGTTCAAGAATTTCTTTGTAAATAACACAAACTCAGAGCTGAATGTGAGACAAGTATATATATTTGAAAAAAAATAGCACTTAGACCTAGAATCAAATAAAATAACGGATACCTAAGAATCTGGGAGTAAATATATGGATAATGACCAGGTGGGCATGAATTCTAATTTCTTTCTTTCTTTTTTTTTTTTTTTTTTTCCAGACAGAGTCTCACTCTGCTCCCCAGACTAGAATGGCATGGTCTTTGCTCTCTGCAGCCTCTGCCTTTCTGGTTCAAGTGATTCTCCTGCCTCAGCCATCTGAGTAGCTGCGATTATAGGCGTGTGCTACCACACCCAGTTAATTTTTGTATTTTTAGTACAGATGGGATTTTGCCATATTGCCCAAGCTAGTCTCAAGCTCTTAAACTCAAGAGATCCGCTCACCTTGGCCTCCCAAAGTGCTGGGATTACAGGGGTGAGCCAGGGAGCCCGTCCAGATTTTTATCTGACATCTTCATCAGTGTTTTTTCTCTTCTCTTTTTACCTACACATAGCACACATACATTTCTAGGTGCACACATATGCACACACTTATATATGCAAATATGTCAAATATGCAAACCCATATTTGCATATTTGATTGTTTTTCCAGATATCTAGAAACACCTGTTCTAAGTAATCTTCCCTGGAAGTGTGCAAGGAAGAGAAGAAAGAAAATTTCTCTCTAGTTCCCCTGAAGTCCTCTTTATGGGGCTATTATCAAGGAGCATTTCTAGGAATGTGGAAAATGCTCATTCTTTTCACCCCTCCCCTCAGTTCCCATCACAGGTAGAGAACTTCATGCACTGTCTTAACATATTTTCTGTCTGGCAGTTATGAAAGCTTGCTGTCCAGATTGACATTCTACAGTCTCAGCACATCTGGTAGGTGGGAAATATCTTGATATCTTGTCAGTTAATATTTTATGCCAACGTACATCTTACAAATGGGTGTCTTACTTCTAGCAGCATCTAGTTTTAGTATAGTCTTCTACATCCTTCTCTGTGCAGGAATATGTTCAGCAAAATACTGCAGTTCAAATTCTCCTTTAAACTACAGTCTTTTCTGTTAACTTTCTACATTAACACCATTTTGCACAAATTCACAAAGTTGTCCACATTCTGCATGCCAGACTTCTTTAGTTATTGATTTGTTGCCTATAAAATAACCTCAAACATATTGCTTTAGCAATCATTATAATAAAAAGTTATACTTTTTTGTTGCAGAAAGAACAGTTAACATGAGACCTACTTTATTAAATGTTTAAATGCACAATGTAGTATTGTTAACTATAGGAAGACTTCTATTTTAACACACAGACTGAAGCCTACATAACTCAGCTACACAAGGAAAACTGTCCTGGGGCCTGTTTGGGAACATTGTAGATTAGATTTCCTCCTCTGTGTTCTTAAAAAGCTTTGGTATATTTCTATTATTACAATATTCATATTCTTAATACTGGACTTCGATTATCTTTAAAACAAGTACATTATTTCAGCAACTCCAGGCATGTGTTCGTAAA
This sequence comes from Alouatta palliata, assembly GCA_004027835.1. Lineage (NCBI taxonomy): Eukaryota > Metazoa > Chordata > Mammalia > Primates > Atelidae > Alouatta > Alouatta palliata. Next base: position 88,260 of record PVKV010005141.1, read on the forward strand.
TGTTTAGCTACCAGTTCTTCCCTGCCCAATAAAAGGTGTATGCACATATATGTTTACATAAGTTTCTTATGAATTTTACTAACATAAAGTTTGTGTAGCATCAAATATGATATGCTACATACAACATATGCAATAATACATAAATATTCAATACTCCTTATTTTAAATCCAGTGTAGTCAATTGATACATAATGTTTCTCTTGATATTTTTTCTAAAATATCATATCCACAGTCAACTTATCACTGCAACTAATGGCTGAGTATATTTATAATGTGAATGTTAATTGATACTTTTATTTATGTCAATGAGTCAGAAGAAAGTGAAATGACAAACACGAAACATGCTTTTGGGACTTCGTTAGTCACTGTACGAGTGATTCTTAAATTGCATAATAGTTCTTGAATACTGGAGTAATATTTACTGTAATTATTGTCCTAATGATGGTATAACAGCTACAGAAAGCACACTTTTAAGTTAAATCTTCCTTATGAACGTGTTCTTCTCCATTATTATTATTATTATTATTTTGAGATGAAATCTTGCTCTGTCACCCAGGTTGCAGTGCAGTGGCTGGATCTGGGCTCACTGCAACCTCCATCTCCCAGGTTCAAGCGATTCTCCTGCCTCAGCCTCCCGAGTAGCTGGGATTACAGGTGTCCATCTCTGTGCCCAGCTAATTTTTGTACTTTTCAGTAGAGACAGGGTTTCACTGTGTTGGCCAGGCTTGTCTTGAATTCCTGACCTCATGATCTGCCTGCCTCGGCCTCCCAAAGTGCTGGGATTACATATGTGAGCCACCGTGCATGGATCCATTATTTTCTAATGCCTTGACAGTTAACACAGCAAAAATCCAACCCCTGATTTGCAGCATTTTCTGATATTTAAGGTGTAAAAACTCAGGCCATGGTCTATTCCAAGGTACTAACATGACAATACTGAAAACAGAGTTGTGGAAAAATTCAGAGCAACACACCTTTATATTGTATGTCCATTGCACAGATGGAATAGACATAAATAACAGCAAGAGCACAGATCATAGTAAAATGTAAAATAAGTAGAAAATAATGAGCTTTGAATGTTTATTACATTGAAAAAAAAACGTATTTAATTGTAAATTTATATAATTTTGTTTTTAAATAATATTTCTACTTAACAAGTAGCTCTGAAATTGCTTGGAAATTTAACAGTCAGTTCTTGGGTGCTGATGTGTATTGGTTCCATTACAGCACTTACTCCTTCTCTGCCTTGTTTTTCCAGCATTTTGCATGCAGCAGGTGATCAGAAATATTTTTGTGGTGAAGAGCAAGTGATAACTTTACCCCATATGTTACACAAATATTCTGTTTTATATCCCAGTGACTGTTAAAAGCAACATTACATTCTCTACTCAAAAGGCTTCCGGAACAAGTCAGTTTATTCTCTCTGACATATTTTAAGCTTAGTGATATTTATAACAGAGTATTCCATCTATGACATTAGAGTTCTGTAAGGATAATTACAGAACAAACCTCATCAATCCCATACTAAATACTTCCTGTGCTTAAAGGACTGATATGTTTAGATCCTGTTTCATACATGCTGATAATACTTTAAACTGATGAAGTTTGTTTCAGTGTCTTTTTGTTGTTTTATGTACTTATGTTTCCCCATTAATGATCCCTTTCTCTCTCAGCTCTCAGGCTCCTCACAGCGGTTCCCTTCAGCTCTGCCTCCCAGGACACTTAACCTAAGGCATTGTTACTATTATTATTAGTATTTTGAGAGAGGGTCTCCTCTGTCACCCAGGCTGGAGTGCAGTGGCACTATCCTAGGCTCACCGCAACCTCCACCTCTGGGTTCAAGCAATCCTCCCACTTCAGCCCTCAGAGTAGCTGGGACTACCGGTGACAGCCACCATACCTGACAATTTTTTTTTGTATTTTCTGTACAGATGGCATTTCACCATGTAGGCCATGGTGGTCTCAAACTCGTGAACTCATGATCCACCTGCCTCTGCCTCCCAAAGTGCTGGGATTACAGGTGTGAGCCACCATACCAGGCCCATTGTTACTATCATTAGTGTTAAAACAATTATTTCTCCAACTTCACTTCAAAATTTAAATGTCAGGTTTGTCATTATGCCAGAACATACATCTTATTTTCAAATTAAATTTAACTGATCAGGTAAATAACAATAATAAATTAAATCCTAGCTACCATATATCTTTAAACTGAAGACCTCTGGAAGTTGGGGATTCCTGGGGCTGTGGCAGCCTTTGGAAGTAAAACCTGAGTTCCTGGAGGCACTGTCGTGCTCTGCTAACTCTACTGTTCAGCGCTTTGCCCTTCGTAGGCCCATGTCCATTAAAGATTCACAAGAATATTGATGTGACGGCCCATTGCACTGTGGGAAAGAGCCATAAAGAGATATGCTTAAGTAAAAAGCAACCTCAAGTTTTCAAAAATTTTTTTTCTTGAAAGAAGAAATTTAATAAGGTTAAATATGACAATAATTTCAAAACAAGAGCATAAAAGAACATACATATTTAATATGTTATGCAAGAAATGAACCACATATAGAAATTATATTGTAAAAATTATACTAAATATTATAATAAGAAATTAGTTTCCAATGTTTAGGTTTATATAATGACAAAGAGACATTCCAGAGGAACAAAGGTAAAAAGCACAATGATTAAAAGTGTGTGTGTGGGTGGGAAAAAGTGTGTGTGTGTGTGTGTGTGTGTGTGTGTGAAGCCATCTTCAAAATTTGACTCCTTACATTTTTTAGCCATCGAAAATTGAAGTGTCTTAAATTCTGAGAGTTTTAGTTTCCTTATTTTTAAAATAGAACCAATAATATCTAATCCAAGAGACTGTGGAGAATGTTAAATTAGGATCATGTATAATGTCCTTGACACATACTGTAAAGTCTTACTAATGGATTACTTTTGTCATTACCATACTTTTATTACTGTGAATATAAGAACAGTTGCAAGTATTTAATTTCAAGTAATTAACATATTTTTATTACTGTTAATATAAGCACAATCGCAAATTGTGAAAGAGAGAAATCTAATCAAAGAGTCGAGTTACTCCCATTAGGTGTCATCTTTTTTTTTTTTAAACACAGATTCTAAGAAACAAAGGTGTCATCTTATAAAGTAAATGGTAAGCACTTGGACGGCCTTCAAACTGAAGTCAAAGTGCCGTTTCTTAAATACCAAATCCATAAAAGAGAGAAGATTGAACAACATTGGCGAATAATGGGAGAAAATGTACTTTTTCAAGCTGAAAATCTTTTCAGACTCATAGTATTCTAAGATTAGACATATTTCACTGGGATTTCAGTCCAGTGACATCTAGACAAACATGACTTTTTTTGTTTCTTAATGATACAGGAGTTAAGGAGAAATTACTTAGGCAGATAGTGAGGGTATGGAAGTCCTTGGTAAGTTTTTCTTTTTTTTTTTTTTTGAGACAAAGTCTCACTCTGTCACCAGGCGCCAGGCTGGAGTGCAGTGGCGCGACCTCGGCTCACTGCAACCTCCGCCGCCCGGGTTCAATCAATTCTCCTGCCTCAGCCTCCCGAGTAGCTGGGACTACAGGCGCGCGCCATCACGCCCAGCTAATTTTTTCGTATTTTTAGTAGAGACGGGGTTTCACCATGTTGACAGGGATGGTCTCGATCTCTTGACCTCGTGATCCGCCCGCCTCGGCCTCCAAGGTAAGTTTTTCTTTTAATGAAAAGCAGACCCAGAGCATTTTCCTTTCTAAGGAAGAGCAGTATGTAAAATCGAACTACAGACATAGATGCCAGCAGTTGTGCCAGTCATGTTCAAGATGGTGGCTCCATCTTCCCTTCTCTTTGTCAGCCATGGTGCAAAAAGGAGCAGACCAAGTGACCAAGAGGAAAGTTTATTTGCATAAGAAGATTAGGGCGGAGCCGCCAGCCTTCCCTGTGCACTATGTAAACGTCATACCTGATCTAACCAATCTGTGAGCCCTATGTAAATCAGACACCGCCTCCTCAAACCTGACTATAAAATCCATAGTATCTCTCAGCAGTCCTCTCTCTCTCACCGGCGAGAGAGCTGTTTTTCATTCTCTTTCTTTTGATTGTTAATCCTCCTCTCCTACGTTCCTCATGTGTATCTGTGTCCTATATTTTCCTGGGGCAAGATATGAACCCGGGTATTTACCCCAGACAATGTAGCCTCTTCATAAAGACAAGGTCTTGAAAGTTCTAAAAAATGTTTCCAAATGTTATCTTATTTGTCATGAATCACTTTTTAGAAAAAACACTCACGTCAGTGACTTAAGTTACAACAAATGTGAACCATACTGATTCAGTTTACCTTGAAATGCCTATGGATTAAATACAGGCAGAGAGATAGAAAGCCAGTTTAAACATTTCCAAAGGCAATGCACCAATTACTTGAGTTGCTAAACCAACATACCAAAGAACTTTGTTTCTGTCTTTTTTTTTGGTTTGTGATGCTGTCGCAAATTATAAGATGAAAATAACTAACGTTTGCTTTGGGTAGTTTCGTTGCATTTTTTAGTTCTTTGTATTATTAACCATAGAGACAAAGAAAAAAATCAAACCAGGCAATCATTTTCTCTTAATAAAGTTTAAATTATTTAGTTACAGCTGCAATGTTTGGCAATAAAAAGCAATTTGGGATTTGGGTTTGATTAAATTTTTCCTGACCATGTTTTTTATAACTTGGTACTCTTTTGCCTTTTTCTAATATACAGTTGTGTTTTCACCGTTTTAAGAATAAGCTTACTTTGGCTCTCTTAAGAATCATATGTATCTATTCAGAATTAAAAAATAAATTAAAATGCACATATTTAAATATGAACAAAACACTATTATGATAAAATCTATTCATTAGCTAAGAATAGAAAATTGAACTTACAAAAGTAAAATTAAAGAGACTAAAGTGACGTAGACTTCCTTTCTTTTCAGCAGTTGATAGAAGCAAATTCAGTTGTTATTGAAAAGCAGTGGAAGTAACAATATTGGTTGGATGATTAAGCATGGAAGGTGAGAGTAGAGAGAAAAAAAGCATGAATTCGTCTGTGGTCTGTAGGTCTGGATGACTTGTGACCTTGAGTACGTTTCCAATTGGGTTACAGCAGCAACTACCCTTCAAACACTAGCACCCTAAGAACTGCAGGAGTGATGGATTAACTTCCCTCTTTTGGCAGAGATGGAAACAAATCATTAACTGCTACATCAAATTCTTACAAATAGCCAAGGTAAAGAGCAATATGGTTTTTTTTTTTGAGACTTAGTAAAGCCGAAATAATCTAATTTGATTTTATTAAAGAATGACAAATTGAATAAATGAGGAAAAATAGTTGAAAGTGTTTCAATTAATAAGAATTTCACTTTTGTTTAAAAGAGAAACATTATGATTTTCTTTAAACCAACATTTTACGGTGAGGTATCAGCTAATTTTCTATTTAAATTACAAAATCTTGAGTTGACATATATCCTCTATCACCTATAACTAGACTAGAAATAGGCACCCTCATTTAATTCCCAGTTCATTTTAAAGGAGGACAAAAAAAGCTAGTTTCTACCTATCACTGAAATTGTAAGACCCTTAAAGGACAGAATATTAAGTAAAAAAATGATTAAACTTTGATGTTTTGGTTCAAGATCTCATGCTGTAAATTATTTCAATACTCTAGCTTCACCATATACCAATGATTATGTTTTAATGCTCCCCAAAGCAAGTTTCTTTTTACTTCCTCTTTGAAACCCAAAATATGTTTAAAATCCTCTTTTAGGTCTGCATTTACTTAAAATCCTACTACTCTATTTTGTAACGGAACTGGCAGGGATCTCTTGAACATTTTGAAATTACTTTTGAAATGCACTCAAATGCAAAACTGAAAAATGAGTAGAATCCTATCTATAGCCCTTATTATTCTTTCTCATGTTACTCAATTTTATATTTTTTTCCAATGATGGGTGTCAAGCATAAACCAAATGCTCAATCGATTAATTCAATACATATTTATTGGGTATCTATGTACTAATAGTATGAGTCACTGTGTTAGACTCTGAGTACATAATCTTGAGCTAAATACCTGTGATCCCTGTCTTTATGCTGTGCGTATACTAGCTGAGAAGACGACTATGCAGAAACAGTTGCCACAGTTGGAGAATGGTGCTTAAGAGTACTTAGCAAGAGGGCTAAATTAGTACTCAGTCATGGACAGGCCAAAAGAAGGTTTAGAGCAAGCTTACTGTTGGAAATACATATAAACCAAAATCTAAAGGATACACAGATGTAACACAGTGTAATGGAGGCAACAGCATGGGAGAGGCAGTGGCAATATTGGGATCTGAGAAAAAAAAAAAAGAACAAAGATTAATTCAGGAAATGAAAAAAAAGTCAGTCTCTGGAACTTTGGTGTGAGAACAGGAAAGGTAAAATTAAGACTGGAGAGTCAGGTGATGAAAAGCCTGGTATGTCACTCTAAGAAATGAGACTTTCTACAAATGCTAATAGGAAGTTACTAAAAAGATTCCAAGCAGGGGACTAACATGATCATAATTGCATTATGTAAATAGGGATATTAAAATGATAATTTTCTGTTTCTGTTTTTGCTAAAGCCTCAAGGAAATAAGGACCAAATTCTCTGAGGGGTAGACTGCTCCAGGAAGCTTTGCAAAGCGTATCTCCAACAATGGATTTTGCAAGTCTTAGCTGACTATCTACCTGCAGATAACTGAAGAGGATGGAAGGAAGTCCACAATTTATGTGGAAGGAATCAGTGTGCCATGAAATGCGTCACCTCTCTCTTTAAGAGAGTTGGAGTTTTAGATAACTGAATATTCGTCCCCTAGAGTTTGGGGAACAAAGATTGGAGAAAAAGAAAAGAATCTGACTGCAGTAGCCTGTAACAGCAAAATATAAGCTGTGGTTTGGGTATAACAGTTTGATATACACATTTCCCATTAATTTGATGCTGGAGAAAGAGAGCAACAGAGAGACAGAGAGAGAAGGCGAGCATGGACATGTTAGAGATCAAGCGATCGAGTAACTTTGAAATTATTCTTCCTAAAGAGATTTTATCTAGGGTGATGCCCACACAGGGACTACTGGAAAGCCAAGACAGAGGTGGCAGATGTAAGTGGCCTGCAGAGAGTGCATCATCTATGCCAAGGAAGTGGAAGTGGTGAACTCAAAGGTGGCCTATATGGGCAAATCCCACAGGTGGTGGTAAACCCCTTCCACAGCCACAGAAATGGAAGTGTAAATGTGCATGTAAAAGCTGATATTCACTGAGTGCCTGTCAAGAGAGCTCTTCCGTCCTCTTGTTGTCCTTTGGTCTACACACTCCTATCCTAGAGATGCCAGAAACCACATAGCTAGCATGGAGAAAAGCAGGCAACGTCCTTTTCCCACTGCAGGCTTCTCACATGTAACACGTAACAGTGCCAGAGGGGAAATACGTTTAAATTACACAGCTTTTCTTATTTTTCTGGGATGGACATGTTATTAATAATTACTAACTCACTGGGGCTATCTAAGGTGACAGGACAGAGGGTAGAAGACCAAGCTCCACAGAGCAGATTTGTAAGCGCAATAGAGAAGAAACCAAGTTGCTTTATTCTTACATCTTAAGTGTGCTTTGCTTTCAGTGCGTTGGTTCCAGTTAGAAGGGTGCCTCTGCGGAGGTTGCGGTGAGCCGAGATCGCGCCATTGCACTCCAGCCTGGGTAACAAGAGCGAAACTCCGTCTCAAAAAAAAAAAAAAAGAAGAAGGGTGCCTCTGACTGCTGTGTGAAAATGTTGTTAGTGTTACATGTTTTGATGCTCTCTTGTCAGACGTATACCAGTTAAGGAATGTTATGTCTTCCTAGAGAATTGAGCCCATTATTGTGATATTATGCCTCTATTTACCCAGATAAATATATTGTTCTAAAGTCAGCTTTGTCTGTAATTTATATAGCTACTCTTTCTTTTGATGAGTCTTAGGATGATAGACCTTTCTTCCTCTTTTTATTTTTTCCCCATTTAAATCCACTGTTTTTATTTTTATCTTTTACATTTATTTATTATACTTTAAGTTCTGGGGTACGTGTGCAGATCTTGCCGTTTAGTTCCATAGGTATACACGTGTCATCGTGGTGGTTTGCTGCATCCTTCACGCCATCATCTACATTAGCTATTTCTCCTAATGCTATCCCTCCCCAACCTCCTCACCCCCTGCTATTCCTCCCCTGGCCCCCTATCCACCCCAGGCCCTGGTATATGGTGTTCTCCTTCCTGTGTCTATCTGTTCTCATTGTTCAACACCCACTTATGGGTGAGAACATGCTGTATTTGGTTTTCTGTTCTTGTGTCAGTTTGCTGAGAATGATGGTTTCCAGTTTCATCCACGTCCCTGCAAAGGACAGTAACTCATCCTTTTTTATGGCTGTGTAGTATTCCATGATGTATATGTGCCACATTTTGTTTATCCAGTCTATCATTGATGGGCATTTGGGTTGGTTCCAAGTCTTTGCTATTGTGAACAGTGCAGCAATACACATATGTGTACATGTGTTTTTATAATAGAATGATTTATAATCTTTTGGGTATATACCCAGTAATGGGGTTACTGGGCCAAATGGTATTTCTATTTCTTTTTTTTTTTTTTGAGACGGAGTTTCGGTCTTGTTACCCAGGCTGGAGTGCAATGGTGCAATCTCTGCTCACCGCAACCTCTGCCTCCTGGGTTCAAGCAATTATCCTGCCTCAGCCTCCCGAGTAGCTGGGACTACAGGCACATGCCACCATGTCCGGCTAATTTTTGTATTTTTAGTAGAGACAGGGTTTCACCATGTTGACCAGGATGGTCTCGATCTCTTGACCTCGTGATCCACCCGCCTCGGCCTCCCAAAGTGTTGGGATTACAGACGTGAGCCATTGTGCCCGGCCTGGTATTTCTATTTCTAGATCCTTGAGGAATTGTCACACTGTCTTCCACAATGGTTGCATTAATTTACACTCCCACCAACAGTGTAAGAGCGTTCCTATTTCTCTACATCCTCTCTAGCATCTGTTGTCTCCTGATTTTTTTAATGGTCACCATTCTAACTGGTGAGAGGTGCTATCTCAATGTGGTTTTGATTTGCATTTCTCTAACGATGAGCTTTTTTTCATATGTTTGCTTGCTGCATAAATGTATTCTGTTGAAAAATGTCTGTTCATATCCTTTGCCTACTTTTTGATGGGGTTGTTGTTTTTTCTTGTAAATTTGTTTAAGTTCTCCGTGGATTCTGGATATTAGCCCTTTGTCAGATGGGCAGATTGCAAAAATTTTTTCCCTTTCTGTTGGTTGCCAGTTCACTCTATTGATACTTCCTTTTGCTGTGCAGAAGCTCTTAAGTTTAATTAGGTCCCATTTGTCTATTTTGGCTTTTGTTGCCATTGCTTATGGTGTTTTAGTCATGAAGTCCTTGCCTATGCCTATGTCTTGAATGGTATTGCCTAGGTTTTCTTCTAGAGTTTTTATGGTATTAGCCTCGTGTTTAAATCTTTAATCCATCTAGAGTCGGGTTTTGTATAAGGTGTAAGGAAGGGATCCAGTTTCAGCTTTCTGCACGTGGCTAGCCGGTTTTCCCAACACCATTTATTAAACAGAAACTCCTTTCCCTATTGCTTGTTTTTGTCAAAGATCAGATGGTTTGTCAAACATCAGATGGTTGTTATTGTGTGGCATTGCTTCTGAGGCCTTTGTTCTGTTCCATTGGTCTGTATTTCTGTTTTGGCATGAGTGTGATGCTGTTTTGATTATAGTAGCCATGAGATATAGTTTCAAGTCAGGTAGCGTGATGCCTCTGGCTTTGTTTTCTTTGCTTGGGACTATCTTGGCTATGTGGGCTCTTTTTTGGTTCCATATGAAGTTTAAGGTGGTTTGATTCTGTGAAGAAAGTCGTTGGTAGCTTGATGGGGATAGCATTGAATCTATAAGTTACTTTCAGCATTATGGCCATTTTTTCATGATATTGATTCTTCTATACACCATCATGGAATGTTTTTCTATCTGTTTGTGTACTCTCTTATTTCCTGGAGCAGTGGTTTGTAGTTCTCCTTGAAGAGGTCCTTCACATCCCTTGTTAGTTGTATTCCTAGGTATTTTATTATCTTTGTAGCAATTGTGAATGAGAATTCACTCACGATTTGGCTCTCTGTTATTGATGTATAGAAATGCTTGTGATTTTTGCACATTGATTTTGTATCTTGCATCTTTGCTGAAATTGCTTATAAGCTTAAGGAGATTTTGGGCTGAGACGATAAGGTTTTTTAAATATACAATCATGTAATCTGAAAACAGGAACAATTTGGTGTTCTCTCTTCCTATTTGAATACCCTTTATTTCTTTCTCTTGCCTGATGGCTTGGCTGGAACATCCAATACTATGTTGAATAGGAATGTTGAGAGAGGGCGTCCTTGTCTTATGCTAGTTTTCAAAGGGAATGCTTCCACTTTTTGCCCATTAAGTATGATATTGGCTGTGGGTTTGTCATAAATAGCTCTTATTATTTTGAGATACGATCCATCAATACCTAGTTTCTTGAGAGGTTTTAGCATAAAGCACTGTTGAATTTTGTTGAAGGCCTTCTCTGCATCTATTGAGATTATCATGTGGTTTTTGTCTTTGGTTCTGTTTATGTGATGGGTTATGTTTATAGATTTGCATATGTTGAACCAGCCTTGCGTCCCTGGGATGAAGTCGACTTGATCATGATGGATAAGCTCTTTGATGTGCTATCGGATTTGGTTTGCCCGTATTTTATTGAAGATTTTTGCATTGATGTTCATCATGGATATTGGCCTGAAGTTTTCTTTTTTAATTGCATCTCTGCCAGGTTTTGGTATCGGGATGATGTTGGTCTCATAAAATGAGTTAGGATTCCCTCTTTTTGTATTGTTTGGAATAGTTTCAGAAGGAATGGCACACTGTTTTTAAAAGCAGTTTTAGATTCATAGCAAAATTGAGCAGAAAGTATAGAGAATTTTCATATATTCTCTCTCCCTCTATCAATGTCCTACACTGAAGTGGTACATTTGTTACAAATGATAACACATCATTACCATCCAATGTTTATAATTTCTGTTAGAGTTCACTCTTGGTGTTACACATTCTTGGTGTTACACATTTGACAAATGCATAAGGGCGTGCACCCACCGTTCTGACACCACACAGAATAGTTTCACTGCTTTGGAAAGCTTCTGAGCTGGAAACTATGAAGACAGTAAAAAGATGAGCTGGTGACCAGTGTAGGGGAAAGGAAGTCATGAATAGGCTACACAGAGGCCTTTTCCAGAATGTCCTGTGACTAAAGCCATTCGGTATGTAGTCTTTTCAGATGGGCTTTTTTCATTTTGTAATATGTACTTTAGTTTCTTCTGTGTCTTTTCATGGCTTGATAGCTCATATCTTTTTACCAGTGAATAAATCACATTATCTGGATGTACCATAGTTGATTCATTCGCATACCAGAGGACATTTTGGTTGCTTCCAAGTTTCGACAATTTTAAGTAAAGCTGCCATAAACATTAGTATGTATGTTTTGTGTGGACTTAAGTTTTCAACTCATTTAGGTAAACGCTAAGGAGCATGATTGCTAGATCATAGGACAAAAATGTATTTAGTTTTGTTAGAAACTGCCAAACCGTCTTTCAAAGTGTCTGCTTGGCATACCTACCAGCAATGGATGAAAATTTCTGTTACTCCACATCCTCGCCAGCATTTGCTGTTGTCAGTGTTCTGAATTTTGGTCATTCTAACAGTGGTATCTCATCGTAGTGGAGTAGTGTAGTGGTTTCTCATTTTTGTTTTAATTTGCAGTTCCCTAGTGATATTATGTGGAGTATCTCTTCATATTCTTATTTGCCATCTGTATATCTCCATTGATAAAGTGTCTGTTCAGATCTTTTATCTATTTTTAAATCAAGTTTTTTTTTCATTATCCACTTCTAAGATATATTTTGTATATTTTGAATAGTAGTCCTTGACCAGACATGATTTTGGAAATATCTGCTTCCATTCTGTGGCTTGTACTCTTATTTTCTTGACAGTTTTTTCACAGAGCAGACATTTTTAATTTTAATACAATTCAGCTTATTATTTCTTTGATGGATTATGCCATTGACGTTATTTCTAAAAGGTAATCACCACACTCCATGTCATATAGGTTTTCTTCTATATTAAAGTGTAAGAATTTTATACTTTTGCATCTTACATTTAGGTGTGTGATTCATTTTGAGTTATTTTTGTAAACGTTGTGAAGTCTATGTCTAGATACATGTTTATCCATGTGGAGATTTAGTTGTTTTAGTACCATTTGTTGAAGAGACTATCTTTTCTCTATTTATTGCTTTTTGCTCCTTTGTCAAAGGTCAGTTGACTATATTTATGTTGTTCTATTTCCTGGCTCTTTAGTCTTTTACACTGATATATTTGTCCATTATTTTTGCTAATATTATAATGTATTGACTACTGTATCTTTACAGTGTGTTTTGATGTTGGGTAGTATCAGTCCTTCAACTTTGTTCTTTTCTTTCATTATTGTGTTGGCGATTCTGGTCTTTTGCCTCTCCATATAAGCATTAGAATCAGTTTGTCAACATTGAGGAGCATGGAGTTTAAGGAAAAATGTTTACGAGGTTTATAGCATAATCCTGTTCTTAGAAGCCTGTCCTGGGTTTTATTTGGCCTAGAATAGTAATCTTGATGCTTTAATCCTTAAATTTCCATAGAATAAGATAGACAGTCAGTTTTAACACTCACTTTTTATCTTAAATCATTTGAGTAGAATGAGGATGCATTAATTATTTTTTCTGTAACTCGATCTGGTTTCCATCCCATCACAAAATCATCACTGACATTTTGCACTTGAAATTTTGGGAAGTCAGGCTAACCTCCCCATTTTCTCAAAGTGAGAAATTGGATAATAAGGATAATCCCTTCAAAATCTTTTAACTGCTTTCCAGGGATTAAGTCTAAAGTCTTTACTACATAAGCTCCCTAGAAAACTGGCCTCAGCCTCACTTTCCAGTTTAATTTTCTCCTGCCCTGTACCTTGCAATCCAGACTGTTCTCTGAATACACTATGACTTTCACATCTTTGTCTTTGAGCCTCCATACAAACTCCTCTCTGACAAGAGTGCCCTGCCCTGCATTTCTTCTTATCCAGACTGACTCCTCCTCTGTGCCTTCAGATTTCTTCCCTTGAATTGCTCTCTGCAATGCAACCAGAGCAATCTTTGAAAAATGCAAATTGATCATGTCAGTCTCCTGCTGAAATCCCTTAGCTGCTAGTTGCTTTAAGGAATAGAGTTCAAATCTGGGTGCATTTTTCTTCAGCTTGCCTCACAGTTTGTTGTCACTCCGGATCTTTTAGATACCATTTCCACTACTTCATATGGTCCCTATTTTACTTCATTTATCTTGGGCATGGGAGAACTTCTATCAAATTCATTCCTCAGATTTAGGGTTGCCAAATCAAATACAGAGCACTCATTTAAATTTAAGGTTTAGATAATAGCAAATAACTTTTTAGTGTGACTATGTCCCAAATATACAAGAAACTTATACTAAAAAATTATTTTTTACCTAAAATTCAAACTTAAATGGGCAGTCTGTATTTTTATCTGCAAAATCTAGCAAACCTCCTCAGATTTTAGAAACAAGTGAATGTGTTCTCTTAACATCTGTACTTTGTGGCACTAACCATAGAATACTAAAATGGTTGCTTATCTGACTCTTCTAATAGACAGTTTGCTCTTTGGGGACAAGGGGTGTGTATTATCACTGTATCACCTACAGCAATTACGAGGGTGATTTTACTACCTAGAAGAAAGCAACCATTGAACAAAGAGGTATTGGCAAAGTGAATAGATGATGGGAAGACAAATGAATGAATGATTATGTTAGAACTCCTATTAAATACCTCTACAATTTTCCCTGGCATATTCCCAGGAAAAACTACTTGGTTATTACCTCTGTGTTTTGGTAATGCCTTTTACATATTTCTTTCATAGCTCTTATTATACACATTTAATGCATAATATTTACAACTGTTTGTTTTTATGTCATATAACTTCCTTCTTGGGAAGCATCCAACAGTCGGAGATTATGTCTTCATCATCTCATTGTTGTTCTTCCTTCCTGCCTTCCACACTGACTTACTAATCACTGCAGGGACTAATGTGACTGACGAAAAGACGGGGCATGACAACACACTCTTGGAAGGAAATGTTTTGCTGAATGAAAACATGATATTCAATTATTGACAAAGAATGTGCTTTTCAGTTATGTTAGAGACTGCTGCTGCCAGATCACCTATTGAATAATTTGTTCAAATATGAACACCCTGTTTTAAGAAAGATACAACCTAATGATTGTCCAGAGAAAAGTGCTCAAGATAATAACAATAGCTAATACTATGTACCAAGTAGTGTGCTATAAAATTTAATGAATAATACAATTAAATTTTATAACTGCCTTATGAAGTAGGTACTAATATCTCCATATTTACATATTAAAGATGTAAAAATCAGACCTAAAGATGTCCCCGACCTTTTATATGTAGTAAATAGTGAAAAACATCTAAGCTTTGCTAATCAAGCCCTGGCTGTTGAAAAAATTCCACACCACATAATAAACAAAATGACTAAAGGAAAGGACTTTGGTGGTTCACGTCTGTAATCCCAGCACTTTGGGAAGCCAAGGTGGGCGGATCACCTGAGGTCAGGAGATCGAGACCAGCCTGGCCAATATGGTGAAACCCCGTCTCTACTAAAAATACAAAAAAATTAGCTGGGTCTGGTGGCATGCACCTGTAATCCCGCTACTTGGGAGGCTGAGGCAGGGGAATTGCTTGAACCAGGGAGGCGGAAGTTGCAGTGAGCCAAGATCGCACCACTGCACTCCAGCCTGGGCAAAAAAAAAAAAAAAAAGATAAATGCTATCTGGTCTTTGGAAAATCAAGCTTTTTGTGTGTTTCCAGAGAGCAGAATTAAGGTCGGCGGGAAACACATTTGGCTAGATAAGAAAGACAATGGAATAATTGGATTTGGATTGTAATTGGCTTCAGACTTCTGTACAAAGAGGACTTTTCACATTCCTGGGAGATTTAGGGAGTGACACGGTAAAGGTGAGTCACCTAGGAGATTCAGTAAGTGGTTTACATTAACAGATTATATTGCACAGATTTATAGATGAAAAAGAATCGGACATTTTATGCTTTAAAGATATCAGATTTAATGATTATATATGTTAAGAGTTCCCTGGCTGAAACTCTAGACATTTTTGTAGCTTTCTATAGAACTGGCGATATCTGGGAAAAGATGACATTTTAAAACTATGAGCCTTTTTAATCTCTAAGGTAATAACTACCTCCATTGAACGTTCTGTTTCACCGTGTTTAGCCACCATTTCAAAGGATCTTTTATCAAAGCAAAGCAAGGCTCTTACTGTTCTTTGGGGAAGTTTTGCAGTAGCAATTAATGAAGAGGTTGTAGACTGAGGAAGGAAATGGTGCATCTAGGATTCTGCCTAGTTGTGCACTGTTGAGACCAAACTGTCTTTACAGGCTTTTCTGCTTATGACGAAGAAGGTTTCTTTTGCTCATGTGGATTTAGATTTTTCTTTAAAAAGTTGCTTGTTGTGTTTGTTCTTGCTTGAACATTCACTGACAGGAACTATGAAGTGATGTTCTAGAAGGCTGCGGAAATATTGAAGTGGTTAAGGTTCACCTTGTCCCAGGCCAGGAATGACTGGCACACGAAGGACAAGGTCAGTAAAGCAGACTCAATGGGATGCTTTAATGTTGGAATATTATGCTTTAATATGATTGTGCTTTGGGAGCTGCCAGATGAGAGTGTACATGTCCAGATTTCTCTGAATGCACAGAAAAGTCCCACTGTCTATGATCCCATATTGAGGCAAATCCGGGGCCTGAAGTGGGAGACTCTTTGGTTACAGTTATTGAGACCTAATTCTAAGATTTAGCTCTCTTTTCAGGTACTCACGCTGGTTGAGTTAAGCCACAGCCTTTTACACAGAGGCAGGATAGAGAGCAAAAGGGGAAGGTAGGGTTCTAAATATATAAGTACAGAAATTCAGTATCAAGGAGGACTGGCTAGAGCCTGTGGGGTCTGAGAGTAGCCACACGTACTGTTAGTTTTAAGCTATGGTGCTGGAAATCCCTCATGTACGTTAACGTAAGCCTAAAAAAAGTCTCATTAGCAGTTACAACCTGGGCCGGGCATGTGGCTCACGCCTGTAATCCTAGCGCTTTGGGAGGCTGAGGCGGGTGGATCACAAGGTCAGGAGTTTGAGACCAGCCTGGCCAATATGGTGAAACCCTGTCTCTACTAAAAATACAAAAATTAGCTGGGCTTAGTGGCACATGCCTGTAATCCCAGCTACTCGGGAGGCTAAAGCAGGAGAATTGCTTGAACCCGGGAGGTGGAGGTTGTGGTGAGCTGGGATCCCACCATTGCACTCCAGCCTGGGCAACAGAGCAAAACTCCATCTTTTTTTTTTAAAAAAAGAAATTATGTGTTACTCACTGGCTCCGTCCATTCCAGTAATCCATCCTTGAAACACACCAGTTATCATCCTAAAATATTTCTCAAATAAAAGGAACTCAAAGAAGAAAAGAAAAAGACATGTAAAATTAGAGAGAACAAAAGCTAAAACTGGAGGGAGGAAAATAAGTGAGCTAAGAATAAGGAGGAAGAGGAATAATGGAAGGAAGGATGGAAGGAAGGGAAGGAACAGCTATCATATTTGCAGCTATTAGTTCTCCTCTTCCATCTTAAGCCATTTCTTGTCAACAACTTTGCTGGATTTTCCTTACCTTCTAACCCTTAAAATATGGAGTCTCATAAACTTTGTCCTCTAATTCCTGTGCTTAAACTACACAGACTGTTCACATGATCTCCAACAGCCTCATGGATATAAATACCACCACATGCTATTTACTTCCAAATTACATCCCCAGTTTATACCAATCCACTTAACAGTCTACCGACTTGTCAGTTCCACTTAGATGTCTACAGTGAACCTTCTGCTGGGCACGGCGGCTTATGCCTTTAATCCCAGAACTTTGGGACGCCAAGGCAGGTGGATCACCTGAAGTCAGGAGTTCGAGACCAGCCTGGCCAATATGGTGAAACCCTGTTTCTACCAAAAAATACAAAAAATTAACCAGACGTGGTGGCATGTGCCTGTAATTCCAGCTATGTGGGAGGCTGAGGCAGGAAAATCGCTTCAACCAGAGAGGCAGAGGTTGCAGTGAACTGAGATCGCACCACTAAACTCCAGCCTGGGAAGCAAGAGCGAAACTCTGTCTTAGAAAAAAATGAACTTACAAACTGTTTTCTTCTGTGCTAGTGGGACTAAGAGAAGGGGCAGTGCCATGCCTGGGATCTAACGGTAAAGGGCTACAAAAACACTTCTTTATAAGCTGCCTCCTCACTGTCCTAGGGCAGTGCAACAGAGATTGCTCTATCACGATGGGTGCTTCCAGAACCGTCAGAGTCATTGTGAGAGGCAGGAGCACAGAGAACAGTGGTGAAGATCCAAAGAAGGCAAAGATAAAAGCACGGACTAATACCAAAAAGGCCAGGAAGTTTTACCATACCTGATGACTCATCAGGAAATACTAAGGGGCTGTCGTGGCCCTGAAAATGTTGCCATGAGGATATCTCAGTTAGGTAGCCTGCTGCAGGAAATAGAGTTGACTCTTGCCCCCTCAAGGTCCACCCCAGAGTGTGAGCCAAAACACGGCCCTCCTACAATCTTCTTAGCCATTGTGGGAGCGCACTGAGGGGACCAGCCCATTCCTGCGGTGCACGGCTCATCTAATGGAGGACGTTTAGCGTGGGGATTTCCCATTGGTCTGACCAGAAGTTTTCTAAACCTCAGCTGCCATCTGAGGCTCTTCTTGCTAAATCCTTCTTCCCTCCCCCTTTGCTTTCCCAGCTATCAGATTAGCATCACAGTCTAAAGGCTCACCTGTCTACTTCTGCTTCCTTCCTTTTAACCTTTGGAGGTATTAATTTTCTCTTGAGGTCTTCTTAGAGGACCAAAACTAACACTGGGGACTGGAAGCTGTAGCAAAAATGGCAGATGTGGGCAGAGAACAATTGTAATTTTGGTGTTAATAGTAATGCAAAGAAATTGAGCTTGGGAACCTTAGGGATATATACAAGTGTGTTCAGTGTATCAAATTGAAAAGTTTCTTTTAAAAGAGATCTCTGATTAGCCAGGTGCAGTGGCTCATGCCTTAATCTCAGCACTTTGGGAGGCCGAGGCGGGTGAATCACGAGGTCAGGAGATGGAGACCATCTTGGCCAACATGGTGAAACCCCATCTCTATTAAAATATAAAAATTAGCTAGGTGTGGTGGTGCGTGTCTGTAGTCCCAGCTACTCGGGAGGCTAAGGGGAGAATTGCTTGAACCAGGAGGTGGAGGTTGCAGTGAGCCAAGATCGCACCATGGCACTCCAGCCTGGGGACAGAATGAGACTGTCTCAAAACAAAAACAAACAAAAAATAAAAGAGAGCTGATCTTCCTGTAGGTGGAAGAAACTGGGGAGGGGTTGTTATTAATATCATCAGTATCTCTAGAGAAGGGAGCATGGCTGTGGTAAAGATAAGTACTGAGACGAGGAGAAGACTATATATATATATATATATATATATATCTCCTGGGAAGGACAGTTGGGATAAGAGAGGTAGAGATGTGGAGAGTGTAAGAAGAAGGAGGTTCAGAAGAAAGAGCTTCAAAATGTGGGACAATGTAAAATGCAGCCGATATTGAGAAGATACAAGAGAGGAAAAAATCAGAATATAAATGCAAAAATATATATTCCAGCCAAAATCCAGAAAACACGGAGAAATTGTGGCTAGGTTATGCATAGTGTAAGCCAGAAAGCTCTCTTGCTTATGAATATAGGCAGAGAAACAGAAGAATTTAATGTTACAATTATTTGAAGAAAGATTTTCAAATCAAAGTAAGTCAAGCTAAAGGCCAAGATGAAGGCCGATATGAAAAAAAAAAAAAAAAAGGAATAAGAATGAAGTATTGTTGTTGCTGGTGATCCCAGATTCATCCTATTCTGAACTACACCGTCTGGTTCAGACTATACTACTTTCTATCAGTAAAAGATGGGAAGAGTGTGAAGGAATTCCTGTCAGTATCAGAGCCTTTATGTTAGATTAGCGCATTGTGAAGGTTAATCACTCAAGGCTTGAAACACTTGCTGAAGACAGGTGTGGTGGCAATGCCTACAGCTACTCAGGAGGCTAAGGCAGGAGGACTCCCTGAGCCCAAAAGTCGAAGGTTGCAGTGAGCTATGATCACCACTGCACTCCACCCTGGGTGAACTTGTCTTTAAAACAAATAAACAAAAATAAATAAATACTTGCTGGTATCAAACAATGGAAAAACATTAAAATAATGACATGTTTAACACTTCTTAGCAGCATAATTTAAAGTATAAATGGATTACACTGTACAAAAGTCATGACGTACAGTATACATCGTGACCACCATGATGTTTAACTTGATTTTGCTTTTTAAATTTTTTTCTCAGTATTAGAGACTGACTTATATAATTCTTTAAAAATTTTCTCAAGGTTCGTTTTTCTACCAGGAGCTATTCATTTGCATATTAGGGAGCCAGGTCCCAGCGGTCAGTGTTTGGTTTTTAGTGTTGCAAATTGACGCCTACAAAGTTTTCATTCAGGCAATAGGAGCATCAGATGAAAATATAGTCATTAAGCATAGAATGGAAAGAAAAAATTTCAACTTTACTTCATTTTATTTGGTACAAAAATAATGCAGAAATTCTAACAGGACATGTGTTTACATTAGTTAGTACAACTCAATTTTGTTATTTAAAACTAACCGCTCACTAACTCTCCCATTTCCATTTTCCCCGGGGTAGTATGGGAAGCCCTCCCTTTATTTAAAATAACTAGTGGGTCTATTTTGACTTTTTTAATAGAGTCTCACTCTGTCACCAGGCGCCAGGCTGGAGGGCAGTCGTGCGATCTCGGCTCACTGCAACCTCTGCCTCCCAGGTTCAAGCAATTCTCCTGCCTCAGTCTCCCAAGTAGCTGGGACTACAGGTGCATGCCACCATGCCCAGCTAAGTTTTGTATTTTAGTAGAGATGAAGTTTCACCATTTTGGCCAGGATGGTCTCGATCTCTTGACCTCGTGATCTGCCTGCCTCCGCCTCCCAAAGTGCTGGGATTACAGGCGTGAGCCACCGCACCCAGCCTAAAATAACCAGTGGGTCTAAATGTTTCACCATACAGTTGCTGATTATATCCTCTAGTGTAAGATGGAACACCAATAACCCCAATTTACAGGGCTGGAGTGAAGAAACAATGGCTGGTGTAGAGGGGGAACTCAACATACGGTTTCTATTGATTCCTGACGAGTTAAACAATGTGGACACCATTAATAAACATGAGCTGAAGAAGAAAATGAACAAGATTGTTATCTGGGGAAAAACATGAAGGTTGCACAAAATTAAAAGGCTGAGAAGAAATCTAAATCAATATTACACATGTAGGACAAAAGCACATATGATCAAATAAATCATAAGAAGACCTTCAAAAAGAATGCATGTTTCGTGAAGAAAAATGGACAGTTTCATAAATATATGTGAAGTGGGAAGGCAGGAAAGGAAGATTACAAGCCCCTTGAGAGAGACTGAAATGAATTCAATGACAGAAAAGGCAAATGCAGCAAGAAAAATGAATAACTGATTTGGTTTAGTGCTCACTGGGGAGGACTTGAAGTTTTACTAGAAAGTGAAAAGTTTCCCAGAGGAAGCCGGCTAAGAACTCCTCAAAGCTAAGAACTGGAAAATTATTTACATAGGTAACATCTCATTATCATGAAATCAACAGTACCACTAAATTGTTTTATTAGGAGAAAATTTTGTTAAATTGAGTTCAGGTGTGAAAGCTCCTATGAATTGATAAACTGGGAGTAATAGTGGATTATAAACTACAGTGAATAATCAGAGGGATAGAAAATGCTCTGTGTTCATAAATGTCCATCATAGCATTATTTATAATGGAAAATTTTGTAAATATACAAAAAGGGAAATAGGTAATTGCATTAGAAAATTTATGTGAGAAAATATTTTACCAATAAAATTATGCTTATAAAAATATGTTTTAATAGGATCAGTAAATGTATATGATGTAACATTAAATAGAAGAAAATTTCATATAGAGTAAAATTAATATTGTAAAAGATAAAATAACCAAAAATAACCACTGCACATATCAATAATAGAATACTAAAAATATTATCATTGGGCATTTAGTTTAAAGATTATTTTTATATTCTTCTTTATCCTTTTTTGAATTTTCTAAAACTAGTATAGCTGGGCATGGTGGCTCATGCCTGTGATCTCAGCCTTTTGAGAGGCCAAATCAGAAGGACTGCTTGAGTCCAGGAATTCAAGACCAGCCTGGGCAACATAGTGAGACCCCCAACTCTTCAAAAAAAAAATTAGCTGGGCGTGGTGGTATGCACTTATAGTCCCAGCTACTCAGAAGGCTGAGGCAAGAGGATTTCTTGATCCCAGGAGTTTGAGGCTTCAGTGAGCTATGCTCCTGCCACTGCATTCCAACCTGGGTAATAGAAGAGTAAGACTCCATCACAATTAAAACATTTTTAAAAGTAGATATAAAATGAAATTAGTATGTACTTTTTCATATGCATATAGATATTGAACATGAATTTATATTGTATAAGTAGGTACCTGTATGAAATTTAAAAAAAATCAACTGGTTCTATACAGCTAATAATTAAAGGCAGCATTCCCTTGTGCCACTGTTTTTGCTGTCCCAATGTAGCCACTTGCAAATCTTTATCTGCTTCTTCTGATATTTACCTCTTTTATTTATTTATTTTGAGATGAAATCGCGCTCTGTTACTCAGGCTGGAGGGCAGTGGTGTGATCCTGGCTCACTGCAACCTCCACCTCCTGGGTTCAAGCCATTCTCTTGCCTCAGCCTCCCTAGTAGCTGGGATTGTAGGTATCTGCCACCATGCCCCACTAATTTTTGTATTTTTACAAGAGATGGGGTTTCACCATGTTAGTCAGGCTGGTCTTGAACTCTTTACCTCGGTGATCTACACACAGCCTCTCAAAGTGCTGGGATTACTGGCGTGAGTCATCACACCGACTTTACCTCCCTATTTCTTAGTAACTGCCATTTACACTGTTCACAATAGCAAAGACTTGGAACAAACCCAAATGCCCGTCAATGATAGACTAATCCCTGCCTTCGAAAATAACTGGGTTTTCCAATACTTGAGCCATACCGTGGTTCTGTGTCACAAAACGTTTTGACTTTTTCCCCTTTTTCTCCTGACTGCTGTCTTAGCATTCAACTATCTCTGGTCTGCCTAGTGAGTTGCAATATTTCCCTCTCCTTTCCATCTATAGAAATGCCCTTGACAACATATCTGCCGCCATTCCTTTTCCATTCTTTTTGTCTTTTGAAGTTTATTTCCCTTTCCCCCGTTACTGCCATCGCAGTCAGTTTTAGAAGATAAATTCATATATTCAATTCACTATGTTAAAATAAAGACACTGTTGTTTCTAACAAAATGAACTTTTAATGTGCTCAAATTTTACCTATGTGGAGAGAATTTATAAAACAATTAGTACTTATATTTTAATTGTATTATCCCCAGACTAACTTTTTTAAAGCAAAATAAAAAGTAAAAAATCAGTAAATTAATATTGATACCTACCCTATCTTTCTTGAGCAAAGAAAGCCCATGAGCATGAGGAAATGCTTGCATTGATGGGAAAAATACAGCCTGCAGTACTGGATTGTTTTTATTTGTGTATAAAAAGTACATCGGTCCTTTGTAAAATCCTGGTGGATATTATGTGTGGGAAGTAATATTCTTTCCTGTGGGCCTAGGATGAGATTCTGGAGTCTCCTGATTTTCAGTACATGGGCTTTTGTAACATGAAAGTGGAAGCTGCACGTTTTACTTTCTCTTGTCCACACATATTTTCAGTCTTCTGCTCCCAGAATACAGTTTTCTAGACTGCATCTTCACTGTAATATGTGCCTGTGATAAAAAGAAAACTCTGCCTCTCTGTGGAATAACTCAGCCAAGGAACTTCCATTTTTATGAGAAAGCCGAGTTTCCCTTGAGAGGGTTGACTGAGTTGGAATTTAAAAGCAGAGTTCTTGCGAAACCATTGACAAGGACATATCACAACAGTCTTGTGTTATTATAATCTGATTCTGAATTAATTACAATTTGGCATTAATTTGCTGAAGTCATAATTAAGATATTGATCTATAGCTTACTTTACATTTCTCACAATATTCTCCTCTAAGCTGCAAATTTTATTTTTTCTACAGTATTGAGAAGTATAATATGTGACATAATTCATGTACAACAGATCAAATAACCATTGAGTGAGCTGCCAACTGGCTCACAGGTCTTCAAGCGTCAGACTAAAGTCTAGAGAACTGAGGTCCCTTACGCTAATTTCCACATTCTTTTAACTACATAGCTCTGGTTTTCTTTTATATGTCCAGACACCTCACATACTTTCATCCAAGATTATCTTCTAAGTTTAATTTTTGTAACGTGTTTATATTGTTTTATAATTACTACAAATGTCTTTTTTTTTTTTTTTTTTTTTTGAGATAGCGTCTCACACTGTTGCCCAGGCTGGAGTACAGTGGCATGATCTTGGCTCACTGCAACCTCCGCCTTCTGGGTTCAAGAGAGTCTTCTGCCTCAGCCTTCTGAGTAGCCTGGATTACAGGCATGCACCACCACTCCTGGCTAACTTTTGCATTTTTAGCAAAGACAGGGTTTCACCTGGTTGGCCAGGCTGGTCTCAAACTCCTAACCTCAGGTGGTCCACCTGCCTCTTAAAGTGCTGGGATTACAGGTGTGAGCTACCTCGGTCGGCATTACTACAAAAGTCTTTTCAGGTTACGTTATTTCAGGTTACATTATTCTTTCAACAGAGAAGCCACTCTCTGTGTCATTCATTAAACCTATGATTTTATCTAGTTAGTGACTGCTAGCAACTAAACTCTTATTTGCTATGTATGTTTCTGGAAAATTTGAACGTTAGCCTTTATGGCATTTTTTTGAGGTGTATGCATCTATCCCTGTGATATACATTCTTGGTTTTACATTATTTCTCTTTCTACTGTCTCAACGTTTTGATCTGTTAACACCCTACTACCTCCAAGACTCTTTGGGTAAAGGAAACATAGCAGAAGCAGTTGCAAAGAGAGAACGCTTCAAAATAAAGAAGGCATTGCTCACAAGGTAGCTGTTTGGGAAAACCTCTCAAGCTGTTTTTCCTATGCTCCTATGCCATAGCAATCAACACAGAAGATTTCTGTGACTACATGTGTGGAGCTTTCTCCCCAAACATCAAGCAGTGGACACCAGCTGGAGGTCCTCCAATTCAATTCCAACGTTACTGCTTGGAGTTAGTGTCAGATCCCACAGGTTGAGGGCTCAAGTACCCAAGATCACTCCAGCTTAAGACACTAGCCCACTTTGGGGTTTAATTAATTTGCTGGGTGGCATACAGAACTCAGGGCAACACATTTACTGGTGTATTATAAAGGGTGTTAGAAAGGATAGAGATAAATGCTTAGGGAGAGTTATGAGGGAAGGTGTGACATTTACATGTCCTCCCTAGGTGAGTCACTCTCCAGAAACCTCCATGTGTTCACTATCCAGAAACTCTCCAAACCCTGTCCACCTGGGTTTTAATGTAGTCTTCACTACTTAGGCATGATTGACTAAACCACTGGCCATTGGTATTAACTTGACCTTCAGCCCCTAATCCATCTCTGGAGCCTGAAAGTTGGGGCTGAAAGTCTTTTTGGTGATCAGTCATTATCCTGAGGCTATCAGTCAATACTAGCCTGCAAAAACACAGCACATTGGTGATTTCAAGGATTTTAGGTGTTGTATACCAGAAAAAATGGAGGAAGAACAAACATGTATTTCACGATGTATTAGTCTGTTCTCATACTGCTATGAAGAAATAGCCAAGACTGGGTAATTTATAAAGGAAAGAGATTTAATTGACTCATAGTTGCACGTTTCTGTGGAATTCTCAGGAAATTTACAATCACGGCAGAAGGCGACGGGGAAGCAAGAAACCTTCACAGGTGGCAGGACAGAGTGTGTGCAAATAGGGGAAAATGCCAGAGGCCTATAAAACCATCAGGTCTGGTGAGACTCATTCACTATCGTGAGAATAGCTTGAGGGAAACCATCCTTATGATCCAATTACCTGCACTTGGTCCCACCCTTGGCACATGGGGATTATGGGGATTAAAGTTTCAAGGTGAGATTTG
Source organism: Alouatta palliata (assembly GCA_004027835.1). NCBI lineage: Eukaryota > Metazoa > Chordata > Mammalia > Primates > Atelidae > Alouatta > Alouatta palliata. Next base: position 113,675 of record PVKV010005141.1, read on the forward strand.
GGTTGGGACACAGAGCCAAGCCATATTATACAACATCACAGTGGCAGTCTGGGAAGGTGGAAGAGAAACCAGGTAAAAGGAAACATACAACTTCAGCATGAGATACACTTACTTAGTGGAGGGATTGTTTCCCTTAATAATATGATTTGTAGATATTGTGACACAGTGAGACACAGTCATACCTTACAACAATAAGGTTCCCTAAGAGTTATGGAGAATGTGCAAAATGGCTCCAAAGTTTCTTTTGGATGGGTTATGGGGGTATTTGCATATTTCGGAAACAGATTTCTAAGTTCTTGTAGCACTGAAAGTAATCTATATGTAATTCTAAATAGTTGACTGCAAAATTTCCAGCAACATAAATAAATCATTCTATTCTCAGATATGTCTTTTGTGATGCTGAAAAATAGGTTTTTAGTGCAAGAGACAATGTGTGACACAGTGGAGACAAGACTCAGTCCTCACCAGGATTTGGCGCCCATTTTTCCTACACCTGCTGATTACCACCAGCTCCTTTGGTGCCATCACTACTGACCATAAGACCTTGAAGAAACTATGATAAGCAGCATCCCACCATAAATCTTACTCAAGGGGCTTAACTCTTTGCCAGCATGTGAGCAAAAGCAGAAGAATGACTGACAAATCTTTATCCCACGTGTCATTATGCTACTAACATTCCCACCCAGGGGATTTATTAGGAGGGACTTATTTACCAGTTTTTGGTCATGTGATGTATGTACTAACATGATTTCTCACTGCACCTGTGTGCCCCATGCCCCACCTTGCCCATGTAATGATGCTTGTGTATATCATGCAGATTCATGTCACGCTTCCTCAAAACACCGCAAAGACCTGTCCCTAGGGTATTAGTTAGAGAAATATCATCCCAGCACTGTCTCCCTTGTATTTGAGCAGAATCCCCTAGTTTAGCTTTGTCTGGGAAACTTGCTTGGCCTTGAGTCCATTTTGATTGCATGGGAGCCTAAGAACTTGTGGTCATAAAAAATGGAATAGTCTGTGAGTGGAATACTCTCAATAGTGTTGAAAAGAAGAGTTGCAAAATAACATTGGGGGGTGGTTAATATTGGTGCCCACTAGATTGATGTCTCTTAGAGTTGAGGGGTTCAGCTGCTTGATTCTTGGTAAGTCTATCTAATCTTGTCTGATGCCTGTCATGCAATCTATCCATGCAATGAAAGTCCTAGTTGAAATCAGGGCAGAATTCGGCATGGGCAAAGACTTTCACCATCTCATTGTCAGTAGCTATCACAGGACCAACAAGAAGATCATGTTGTTGGTTGACAACATGACTAATATTGAGAAGTGAGTGAGTATGCCAGAAATTCTGTAAGATACTTATTGACATGTGATGATGAGGACTAAGATGTCTTCTTTGCCGTAGTGGTGGTTGTGCAAAAAGTAAGTCATATATAATTGAAATGCGGCAAAATCCACAGTGAGCCAGAAACACTGAAAATATACATAACACAGAACCCCAGGAGTGGTGGAGGATCAGACAGAACCAGGCTTCCAACTGAAGGTGAGATGGCGGGGGCAGGGGTGAGGAGTGAATCCAATAGAGGGAAGTTCATGTGTAAAGGGAGTGAGAGAAGGTTGGATAAATGTGATGTGCTTACAAGAGAAACCAGTAGCTGTCAGGGAGGCATCGTGTGCATGGAGAAGTGAGATCAGAGGTCTTTGTAAAACAAAGGATCCTTCACCTTGGCATCCCAGAGCCATATACTCACCCTCGCTGTTCCCAAAGGAGAATTCCTCTAGAGGCCACAGAGATTTTCAAGAATCTCTACAACTGTGTCTTCTAGTTGAAAGATCATAAATGAGGAAAATCAGTGTGTATACCTTGTGTGTGTGTGGGGGGGATCGGGGGGTGATTCTCAGCATAGCTAATACAGTTTGGGTCATTGTCCTCTAGTTTTATCTATGTTGATGGGTAGAGTCTTAATCTGTTTGGGAGGCTAAAATAGAATACCATAGACTGAATGGCTGATAAATAAAATAATTTTATCTTCTCACAGTTTTGGAAGCTTGGAAATCCAAAATCAAGAAAGCAGCAGATTTGCTGTCTGGTGAGGGCCTGCTTCTTGGTTGATAGATGACTTTTCTCTGTGTTCTTGCTGTAGAAGAGAGGAAGAAGCTCTCTGGGGTCTCTTTTATAAGGGCACTGACTCCATTCATGAGGGCGCTGCCCTCACGATCTAATCACCTGTCAAGGGCCCTATCTCCCACATTGGGAGGCAAGATAACAACCAAAATGCTTATGGCAGGTGGGAATCGTAAAACTCAATCATAAAAATAAAAATAAAATATAATATATCTAGACCGTTTGTATTATAAATATTCAGTGTCAGCCTTAAAGTTGATGTTTATTATGAACCAAAACAAACTGTTAAGAATTTTAAAAAATTAGACATGTCTTTCACTTTTCAAATTTCACGTTTGCCCTGTGCTAAGCAAAACAGATGCTTAATAAGTAATTTTGTAAGTTATAAAATTAATACATTATTTCCCTGAAGGGGCCAAAATTTTAATAAACTAATTTTGAAAGAGACAATATCCATACACTTCACTTTTTTATTTTCTTATTTTTGTTGCTGTACAATGAACATTAAAAATTAGCTTTGGGCTAATTGTGGGCATTGCCTTATTATTTTATATTGCCTTGACTGAGAGTGAGTAATCCATTATGCCAGATAACATTTATTCTCCCTGTTTCTTAGTTTGTTCAGGTATAAAATAAGAAGATGGGATGAGATGATAGCTAAGGCATTTTCTGAACTATTTTCCATTCTGTGTACATTGAGTTCATGCTACTCCCAATGCATACAGAATCCCTTAATTTCATAAGTATGCTCCTCTCTCAGATCTGGATTGCCTTACATTTATTTATTTCTTTTTTTGTCTGTATACATTTTCTGTTCAGGCACGAGGATTCTGTGACAGGCATGTGACTACAACAGCGTGTTCTTGTCATTATTGTTTTTCTGATGCACAAATGCCAAAGCGGCTAGCCTTTTTACCTCTGTTCTGTTTAGGTACCTCATGATTTGGTTGAAGTGAATTTCTTCATCTGTCAGTAGCTTATTTGGTCTCAGGACAGACATTCCATTTTTACGATTTACTTTTTTTCACGTTGTATTTGTACAATTTACTCCCTCAATGCAAGGACTCAAATGATAGTCCACATTTTTGTTGATTTTTATGGAGGTTTGGCCCGTTATGCCTGATGGACTTCTAAAATCACTCACTAACTCCTACAGAATTCTTTATGTCTCTTTTTTGGAAATGTGAAAACTTATCTACCCAAGCAACGTGATTATTTTCTTTGTGTTTCTTTCTGTTCTGTTTTTCCTCTCTCAACACCCAAGGCTACTTCTCTTTGCCACAATAGTTCTGTTTCTCACTTTTTATCATCTTTTGAATTCTTGAGAAAGAAATCTTAGTGTAATTGAGAAACTGCAATTTTGTTTTTGTTTCTTCGTCTGTTTCTTGACATTCTCCCTTTTTATAATTTCATCAGCACAGACCCTTGTTAGAGTGAATTTAAGTGCAAGTTTGTTCTGTGAATATTACTTAACAAAGTCAGATATCTGGTTCTCTGAAAATGCATAGAAATACAGTAGGACTATTAAATGCTGCAATTGAGAAAATAGACAGTGATTGTGTACTAGTCAGCATATACCAGAAAGGTGAAGTTCTTGATTCCTATAGATTCTGTTATAATACTTAGAATAAACAAAAGGGAGAATGGAAGCAGTTTAAGGAAGACTAGTAAAGTTAGTAAAACTTGGTTCTGGGTCTTTGATGCCTTGTCTGGACTATGTCCACATGTCCCTTATGCAATAGATCAGTTCCAATTCGTGAAATAACAGGGTCTATTTTAACCCATTTTACATTCTGCATTTCTTTCTTGGGCAGTCTCACAGTCTTAATGATGATCTTCTCTTAGTTATGGACTATTTGATCGCAAGTAACAGATACTAACTCAAATTATCTATAAAAAAATTATGAAGCCGAGCACAGTGGCTCGCACCTGTAATCCCAGCACTTTGGGAGGCCAAGACGGGCGAATCACAAAGTCAAGAGATCAAGACCATCCTGGCCAACATGGTGAAACCCCATCTCTACTAAAAATACAAAAATTAGCTGGACATAGTGGCATGCACCTGTAGTCCCACCTACTTGGGAAGCTGAGGCAGGAGAATTGCTTGAGCCCAGGAGGTAGAGGTTGCAGTGAGCCAAGATCGTACCACTGCACTCCAGCATAGTGACAGAGTAAAACTCTGTCTGAAAAAAAAAAAAAAAAAAAAAAAAAATTGTGAAACCAGAGAAGAACCACATGGAAACCAAGCGCAAAAAGATTAGCTTGGCTTTCTAAGAACAGCAACATCACTAGATTTCAATTCTGTCTTTTAAGGGATTCTCATACTGCTTTTCTGGGTCTGTCACCTTAATTTCTCTCTCGCTCTGCAGTCTAATTTTTTTCCATAGCCTTTCAGGGCCACTCCAATATGGAGTATGGCTCTCAGATGAAGGCAAGAGGAAACACTTTTGTGGGGTCTGCTCTCTGTTCTCATCCCACTTCTAGTCTCATCTCTGGATAGCTGGGATTCTGGAATTCTCTAAGCACTGGTGCCCAAGTGCGCACGCTGGCCGCTTGGGCTGCCCACAGAAGGATGTGACTGAGGAGAAAAATTCCATAGAATTTTCCTGGTAAATCAGAGAATTCCAGAATTCCAGGTGAATTTTAAATTTTAAATTTTATTTATATGAGTTAAGTAAATAGCAGCACAATGTATTCATTTAATGTGACCATTTTAATCCAGGTAGATATTATAGATCACAAGTTTTTATATATTTTTATTACCTTTCAGTTTAAAATACTTTCCAGTAATGGGATTGCTGGGTCAAATGGAATTTCTATTTCTAGGTCCTTGAGGAATCGCCACACTGTTTTCCACAATGGTTGAACTAATTTACACTCCCACCAACAGTGTAAGAGTGTTCCTATTTCTCCACATCCTCTCCAGCATCTGTTATCTCCAGATTTTTTAATGATCACCATTCTAACTGGTGTGAGGTGGTATCTCAATGTGGTTTTGATTTGCATTTCTCTAATGACCAGTGATGATGAGCATTTTTTCATATGTTTGTTGGCTTCATGTATGTCTTCTTTTGTAAAGCGTCTGTTCATACCCTTTGCCCACTTTTGAATGGGCTTGTTTGTTTTTTTCTTGTAAATCTGTTTCAGTTCTTTGTAGATTCTGGATATCAGCCCTTTGTCAGATGGGTAGACTGCAAAAATTTTTTCCCATTCTGTTGGTTGCCGATTCACTCTAATGACTGTTTCTTTTGCTGTGCAGAAGCTGTGGAGTTTGATTAG